>JAIPRM010011068.1:0-13218 GCA_025469315.1 Stegophylla sp. TES_Ste_2020
CAATCCTTCAATTTTTTTTTGTTGGAAAAAACTACCCAAAATTTGACAAAAACGACTCGGAAACCATCATTTTTCGATCCGAATTTTATGAAAATTTAAACATAGATAGGAAATCCTATAAAAAAGATTTTGGCGCAAGAAAATGTTGAAAATGTGAAAAAAAATTTTGGACATTTTTTGAAAAATTTTTTTTTTCTTATATTTTTTTTTAAAACATAATTGTTTAATAGTAATAAACTAATTAACACAAATTTTTTGTGATTTTTAAGGCGTTTTCATAATTTTTTAGGGCCTTTTTTTTGCGATTATTTACGGCATTAAATTCCCAAGCCTAATTTTGTTATTATTGTTATTGTTATAATTATTTTCTTTCTGCGTCGCCACCGCCGCCGCCACCGGCAGCATTGACACATTACGAGACGACGCGCTCGCGTATCGCACGTTGCGATCGCGTTTTTACTCGCGTATTATTTGACAAACGCGACGGGTGTTGGTCGCGGGTGGGGGGAAGTGTCGGCGGATTATTTATTCATCGACGGCTGTGCGGGGGTCGCGCGCGGGTGGTCGGAGGGGTCGTCGTGACGCGGTGGTGGTGTACCGGATGGGGGTGGGGGGGTGGGTAGTAGTAGAGGGGAAGGGGGGCGAGGGTGGTTGGGGAAAAAAAAAAGCGCGCCGAACAAGGAAAACAGCATGGGGCGAGGTTGGTTCGGAGGCAGCGGCGGCGGCGGCGGCGACCGGCGCTGCAAATCATTCGCGAAACACGAACGAAAACTCGGAGCCAAATTAACGCTGCGAAGTTGAATCGCGGCCAAGGGAATATAAAGCCGCGGGTGCCCCGGCGGGGGCCCTGCCGAGTCGGCCGGTCGGCGGCGGGCGGGCGGGCGGGGCGGGGCGGGCTGGCGGGTTGCTTCTCGATATTTATTGCGCCCGGCGCGGCCCGTGCCCCGTTTTCGAGCGAGCCCGTGTTCAACAACATTCGTGTACGCCACCGCCGCCGCCGCTGCGCCGCGAACGCTGTGTACACGACGCGCGCGTTGACGAATACCCTCCGGCCGCCGCCGTTTCGTACGCAAAACTAAGAGCGTATATTCGGGGGCGATTAGAGGGGGCTCGAGGGGGTTGAGCCTTCTCAAAACTACTCGTAGCCCCCTCCCGGAATTTTTGAGAATCGTTTTTAAGGCCTTATGTAATATTACATATATGAATATCCTCCGACCGTCGCCGTTATGTGTGCGTACTCGAAAAGTAGAAGCATATTTTAGGCGAAATTAGAGCGCTTGAGAGAGCTAAGCCTCCTCAAAACTACTATCCCCCCCCCCCGAAATTTTTGACAGTTACATTAGATTAATGCTTTATGGCTTATGTAATACACGAATATCCTTCGGCCACCACCGTTATGTGTGCAATGTGCACATTCGAAAACGATAAGTGTATTTTGTGCGCAATTAGAGGGAAACTCGAGGGGGGGCTAAGCTTCCTCAAATCCACTCATAGCCCTCCAGAATTTTTGAGAATTACATAAGGTGAAAATGCCTTTTTTGGGGGCTAAATCAATCGAACTAATATAATATAAGCCCCCCTCTGAAAAAAAAAAAAAAAAAATTATTTCCGAGTTGCGCTAATGTAGATACTAGACAGTATGACAATTCACATAATAATTATGTAGCGACGAGACACGAGATACGTTTAATGTTAATAAGAAAAAAAAATCTGGAAGTATTTCGCTCTTCGGGTGGATTTTGGTGGGCGTGTTAAATTTCAAAGAAACGATTAATCGTTTCTCCGATTAAACGATTCTGAATCGAGATTCAGTTTATGTAAGACAATTTTACTAAAAAATTAAAATATTATATAAAATGTTTTTTCACGTGTTTGATAATTTTATCGCATCAAAATATTTCTCATAATATTGCTTATATATGTATTTAAATTGTCATTGAGTATAGAAAAAAAAAAAAATAAAAAAACAGTTTTAAAGGTGTTTTTATCAAATTTCGGTTAGTTTTTAGGAAATTTCTAAAAGACTATTTCAGAATTTCGAAAAATAACAACTTAAAAGTACGTACAATGATTCTCGTGCTCAAATTGATTTTGATCATAAAATACAATAAACAGGACGCAAAGAAATTAACGCGTTCGTTCTATAAGATTGAATGCGAATTTTTATAATTGCAATTAAACCATAATGGTCTTAACTATGGTCATCACGATGTAACAACAACACAATAGCACTTAATATTCCCTGCGATTGTTTTCTATCGCTGCCGCCGCCGTTATAGTTCGGTATATACGCACACGTGTACCGATATTGCCTATATCGTTCGCCGTCTTATTCAAACGATGACCTTCCATGAGCCTAGTAGGTAGTAAATGTACGTTTGATCTTCGCTGTTTGCATGTTTGTTTGCATTTTTATGAGAAACTATTTGGATTTTTACGAATACAGTGGGTTCAGTTCGTTCTAAGTACTAAGTTAATCGCGTTAAATAAATAAAAAAAAAACACTAGGTTCTCATCTCCACTCAGAATCTAAAATACTGTTTGTAAATAAAAGTTAATGTATTGGTTATATTATATATACTATAGAAAAACTTCAAATCAGCGAAATCAACAAAATCTTTATATTGCGCTTTAGTTTGTCCTATTTTAGAATATGGATCTGTAATCTGGGATCCTTACACAGTCTCTGAATCTGATCAGTTGGAACGTGTCCAACAAAGATTTTTGAGATTCGCTTGTTTTGTGTTAGGCATTCCCCCCATTCACCTCATAATCATTCCTAAATCACTAACCTACTTAACCTTCTTACTCTTGCTGAACGAAGAAGAATATTAAATTTAAAATTTGTTTGCGGTCTAATAACTAACTAAATTAATTCTCTTTCTTTGCTATACCAAATAAATTCTAAAGTTCCTTCACATACATCCTTTTTGTTTTCTATATTCCTAGTGTAAACACAAATTACTTACAAAATGAATCTTTTTGACGTATTATGTTACTCGTCAATGAGAATCCTTCATTTGTTGATGATTTATTTCAACGTATTTTTTTTATTTTTTTTTTTATTGTAACAATATAAAATGTTTTTTGAATGTCTTACTGTAATTAAATTATATTGTTACTTAGGTAATGCTAAAGGGGAAACCCGTAAACTGTAGTAAATAAATAATTAGTTTTTAGTGCAGTTAATTCATTGTAATTATTGTAAAATTTAATTAGAAAAGTAAGTTGTTATAATTTGTATGTTGTGTATAATTGTAAAAAACAGTTTAAATCCGTTTATTATAATATATATATATATATATATAAATAATAAAATATTGCTATAATTTCATTAAAAAGTTTGGTCCTTAAAAATATTTTGTTTATGCTGTTGGTAAGTTTTTTGTTGGTTAAATAAATATAATATA
Organism: Stegophylla sp. TES_Ste_2020; assembly: GCA_025469315.1. NCBI lineage: Eukaryota > Metazoa > Arthropoda > Insecta > Hemiptera > Aphididae > Stegophylla > Stegophylla sp. TES_Ste_2020. The sequence goes on from JAIPRM010011068.1 coordinate 3,411, forward strand.
ATATTAAAATACTGTTATAATTTGTCAAAGAAGTTTTGTTCTTTAAAATATTTCGTTTAATGCAGCTTGTATGTTATCCATTTCTAATATGTCATATTCAATTATTTTTTCAATTTAGAAAAAACGTTTCCTTTTATTATGTTAATTTGTAAGAATTAAATTCTTTATCATGTATTTGATGTATTTGTTATGTAATCACATTTTTTTAAATATTAAAAAAATTTATTGTTTTTTGAGTTCTGTACTTTATGTACTATGTACAAAATTCAAAGAGTTCTAATGTACTTTATTTTGGAAACAAGAAGGTTGTACACTCTGCGTACACCACATATGTATAATCTGAACAGTGTAAAATGATACGATCCGCTTACTCACACTAGTCACAGTTAGGTCGATGTATGATCGTTTAACGCAGCACCTGACGGTCTGGTGTGAGAAAGTGGGTTGCCATGTCGACGTTTTGATCAACTACGTTGGAGGCCATCGAGATGATTCAAATCATACCTGTCCACTGCAGATGGTACTTACTCCAGGACGAGCAAATTTTTTTCCTGTTTTCTCTTTATAGTTGGGTATAAAACTGGCAAAATCAAAATCAACTTTTTTTTTTTTTAATAATAATAAACTTTTTAATGTTTAAGTAAAATTATTGACAAACTAAAGTTCGCTTATAACCTTTTTGTTGAAGAAATTATTCATCTTTTTTTTTTTTTTTTTGAAAACACTTTTTCGTACAGAAATGCTTGCTAAAAGTTCCATACAGTGAGTTTGTAGATCACCCAAATGATACTTTAAATAGCATATTTTTCAAAATTTTGAATATTTTTTCCAACAACAAGGAAAACTTGTTGGAAAATTTAGTAAAAACCGCAAAATATAATAATATAATATAACCACCTGAGGGGCGAAGAATGTTCGTCATGCAAAGGATGTCCGGATTTTTCCGTACAATAACCATAGATAATCAATTGAAGGTTTATTTGTATAATATAATCTGTATAGAAGAAATTGATAAAATGTGATAATATTTTCTGTAGCCAAGATCACAAAAATATGTATATCAATTATTTATACATTAAAATTTATAATACAAGAGAATAATCACGTTTAAATATTTTAATTTTATTTTTCTCAACTGACAAAAAAAGACAATACTAACTGAAATTAACCTTTTTATAATTACGGTTGAGGTTACAGTTTTAAATTATTTTCAAATAAAGGTTCCGGTTACAGTTCCTAATTTTTTAAGGTAAAACCGGTTCTTTTAGGTATCGGTCCTTGTCTCTGACTAGGACACCCTGTATATTTTTTCTATAGTCTCAACTCTCAGAAAATATCTCATAAGACTCAATCGTTTTGAGTTAGAATATGTACGAAAGTGATTTTTTCACGTAAAATACTTTTAAATTTTATTACGCTCGACATTTAATTTTTCCATAAAAATTCTCCAAGCGTTTTTCTATTTATGCATATATTTTTTTTTTCCCGAAGAAATCGGTTGAATGAATATTTTTTTAGAATTGTTTAATTTTATGGCTTACATGACTATTAGTACAGAAAATGGTAATTTTATTTTTTATTACTTAAATATGCTCATACAACTCGCAATTATTGTTTTAAGGGTTAAAAATTGTGTGAACTAACTTATTCGTGAAGCTACTTATACTTACATTCTTTTTAAAATGAATGAAGTCAATTTATAATCAAAAGAGTTTCAAGTGTGCAAAATTATGGCAGGGTACGGTACAGCACATGTGGTCACTAATGATAATATTTACATTGATTTATTGTGAGACTAAAAGCTTCCTCCAAAAATTCAAATTTATTTCTAAAATGAAGATATAAAGACGCATGAATGTGAACCGTTTTTAAAATAAGACTAAAGAAATATGATGTCTATATGATATTGGAATTTACCTCAAACGTTGCTCACCAGGGCTCGGATTTCAATGCGAAGTACATTTTTTAGAGTGCTCTTGGACAAAACATTCCAAGTACATAATTCGTTTCACGAAACAGTTACTTCAAAAGTGGAACTATTGTTTTGCATTTTCACTATTTTTTCCATTTTTAAATTCTGAACGAAATGAAGAAGCTAGTGTTTTTACAATGATGTTTATTATATTTTTTCTTCTTTTTTTATTTATTTTTTTTGTATACACTTTTTTGTATGGATCTATTTGTTAAAAAGTCTCGATCAGTAAATTTTTGAAACCGGATTTGCCTCTAGTTGGTACTTTAGAGAGATAATTTTTTGAATTTCTCAATTCTTCAAATTTTTTTTTTTTTTGGAAAAACTACCAAAAATTTGATGGAAAATATTCGGAAACCATTATTTTTTGATCCAAACTTTATGAAAATTTGAACTTAGATAGAGAATAATATGAGAAACATTTTAGCACAAGAAAATTTCGAAAATATGAAAAAAAAAAAATTTTGGACATTTTTCTAACACTATTTTTTCTCAATATTATTTTTCCTTTTCTTTATTTATTAGGTAAAAAAAATTAAAGTACAGTAAATTAAGTAAAGTAAAGTAAAGTAAGGTAAAGTATAGACAAGAAAGCTGGACGTACTTCGCATCACGAATATTCTTCGCACTTCGGATCAAATACATTTGGTGGATGTGTTGAAAATGATGACTAATATTATTTTTTATATTATTAACTTCCTTTGTTAAGAATCGTCTCATTGAAGAAATGATTTATCGTTTCTTTAAAATTCTACATACCCAATAAGAGTATATGACCTGAGGAGCGAAGAATACCCATGGTGCGCGAAGTATGTCCGGCTTTCTTGTCTATACTTAACTTTACTTTTTAGATCATATTTTTATCATTTTATTAATTCGTATGCATATATTTTTTAAAGCTGGGTCATTTTTTAAGAGCGTTACAGTGGTCAAAAGTTATTTTTTTGGAAATTTTTGGTTATTGTTTTGAAATTATTTTGATAGTTTAAGGACGTACTTTAAACCTGGCCTTACAGATCAATGATCTACATATTATATTGTGTCACACCTCATTCACGGTGCCTTTGATTCGAATTTCGGTCTCATCCGGATCTTCAGGAAAATATGGCGCATTGGCACTTAAACTTTATCTTTTACGCAGCCTCATAAAAAAAAATCATACACTGTTATGTGTGACCGGGAATTTGGTGGCCAAAGTGGCTAAGCCAAGCGGTTTTTGTGTGGAGTCACTGTGACAAAGTGGCAGTGTTGTTGTTCACTATTATCATCATTGTAGACGTCCATAAAGAACTCATTTATTACCAACGAAAATAAACTCGACTATAACTTATCTTTATTCGAGTCGTTTACCTCATAGATAATACACTATCGGATAACGCACTCATATACGGTAATACACAGAGGGTAACCATTAAGGTTACATGTGGTTATGTGGTAGTGGTTTATGATCGGCCGTTTCTAGGGCATTAAAACTCTCCAATACTCGAATAGTGCTCTAATTTTTTTTTTTGCATCAATGCATTTTTTATTTTTATTTAATGTTCAATTGCATGTAACATAATGTAATTTTATCACATTGTCATGACCAGTGATTGCGTGACAATAAATCTGTGAGTAGGAAGATTCATAGCTTTTTTAATTTTTCTTTTTTTGTGTTATATAATGTTAGATAACTTAATTTTATTTAGCTTAAATATTATTATTATTATTATTATTTATGTTTTCTGCAAAAATCATTAGTTGAGGGGGTTGCTAGTTAGCTAACTTCAACGTTACATCAATTAAGCTTAAATTAGTTTGAGTATTATTAACTATGATTAGGCTGTAGAATAATAATTAATTGTTGGAAAATATATACCATTGTCGCACGAATTACCGATAATATATGACAGAATTTATCATAAACTATAGACGCATTTTTTTTTCCACGCGCCTGTGATGGCGTAAAATCAACATAAATAAATACGTGCTATGAAAATTTAAAATCTAAATTTCTAAAAATAAATCATTTTTTATTCAAATTTATACCTTTGTCTATTGTTCTGTGCATATAATTATTATTATTATTATTGTATTTTTTTTTTCAACACGGTTTATAAATGTTTATATTTGCGCGTGGTTTGTCGTCATTAAAAAAAATAACGAACAACTGTCTTCATTATCTATATATATATGGTTACAACAACTGTTTATACGAGTAACCTACCGTGATAACTTGTATTCTCTTCGAGCACACTCGAGAATCCCTCATGTCATATCCACGAGGGTGGATCCAGAGCGACGGGAACTGGGGGATGATACCACCCCCATTAATATATATATATATAAATATGTAAATTGTGTGTGGATTTTATACGTGCATAAAATAATATTACCGATGTTTGACGTTAAGTCGGTGCGTATGCGAAATTGAAAATACAAACACGAGACTTTAATAACTACATAATAATAATAATAATAATAATAATAATATGACACAAAAATCAAATTACACAGAGTTTATTATTTATAATAATATATAAGAAATAAAATCGATTACTGCCACGAGCAATGCCCAATCAAGCTCACCGCGGTGGTCCCGCTTTTTGGTTCCGGGAACAACGCAGCATAGAAATTATCTTATTATATACGCTGTCGGCCGATCGATAACAAGCTACACACAATACACACACACACACACACACACAATTTATTCGAATTATCAGTTTTCACGAATATAACATTTCTCACGACCACGCGTACCGAAAATATGTATTTACGAGAAACACGTTCACAATACCGGTCTAATCATCTCTCGTTTGTTCTGCTCGGCACGTGGCCGCACGGGTCTGGTCGACCGAAGTTCGACGATTGAACTTTTTACTTGTTTACCAACTACTGGCGAATGTACTGCTTTTATTTAATATCGAGAGGCGGCGGCGGCGGCGGCGGCAGCAATTGAAAATGATTACTGTTCAGATTGAAAAGCCGGACTAAACTTAGGGAATTTCAAGAACAGAATAATATTGCGACTGTCTAACAATTATTGCTTATTGCGTTTTGAACGAGGTGAATTTGAAAACATTTCGAAAACCGTTAGTGTTAACGTTAGTGACGAAAATAGCCGAATATACTTCACTCTTCACGCGTGGAATACTCTCGGTGGGCGTGTTAAATTTTAAAGAAACGATAAAACCAAAGAACAAAGTTTCGGTTAATTATACAGAACAATAAATTGTTAGTTTTATTTATATAAACGTATGTTTACCATAAAAATTTACCTTCGCTGAATGTTCACGAGAACGATCGGTTTTATTGTATCTCATTTTTTAAAATCTAGAAAGTCTTATATTTATGAATTGATTTCACTGATTTTAATGAAAACGTTAGGTTTTGTTTGTTTTCCGTTATTGTATTTTAAATGTCTTTTTTTTTCAATTAATTTGTTTTGAATGTCACCGTGAATAATTAATGTCGAGTGGATTTAACCAACCGACCCATCCGGCCGGTTATTAATAGACACACGATTCCTCGCATACGTAAATTATATAAAAATTTGTTCCAAAATGTAATTATTATTTTATATTATGTCAGTGATTCGATGAAACACACCAATAAGATAACAATTATTGTTGATTTACGAATAAGGTATTGGTGTGCCAATATATATATATATATATATATATGCATTTAGTGATTGACAGATAATCGATAAAAAATTCCGGACATATTTCGCATCATGGATATACTTCGCTTTCCGGGTAGCATATTCTTGGAGGGTGTATTGAATTTTAAAGAAACGATAAATTGTTTCTTCAATGAAACGATTCTGAGTGAAGATTTTGTTACGGTAGTTACCAACGTTAAAAATAATTGAAAATTAAAAAATAAATATTTTTTTATCTATTGTGTTACCATGATTATCACATTCATAAAATCAACTGGTTGCTATCAAATTTCCATAACAACTAAATAAACAATCAAAGCTAAATAAAATGACGTTGACAAACAAATTTTGTTTTGGAATTTATTGACTATTGTTGTTGTTACCATGGTTAATTAATGGGTTACTATCAAATTTCTTGTATGAACCAAAAAAATAACCAAAGCAAAATAAAATTACGAGTGGCAACCCTTTAAAATAACGTGAATTTCGAAAAACGCTAAGTATAAAGTACTATTTATAACCAAATTCCGATTGTAAAAGTGGTTAATCGAAACTTTTGGATAAGTATTTCTATACGAAAAAGTATTCACAGAATGGGGGTAAAAAATAAACATCATTGTATAATCGCTCTGCTTAGAATCTAAAATAGATTTTGCTTTACAAATTTTATGAAAACAATAGTTGTTAAAGATTTCATCAGCATAATTTTATAAGAAATATTTGAAATAAAATACGTCAAAGGAAAAAAAAAAAGCTATTCACAACTCTACACGTTCAAGAACAACCAAAGTTAATAATTAGGGGGTGAATGTAGACAATTTTTTTCAATTCTCCTAATTATACTTATAATCAAGACATAATTATCATGTCTTAAATGATGTCTATGGTAAGTGCTCTGAACGGAATTCGATGGAATATCTGTTCGTGTAAGTATTCTATTCAATACTTTTCTGTGATTGACGGACTGTTGCTGAGCCATGTCGATTCGTCATCGAACGACGACTTTTGAATCACTCTGTATATTATTCTGTATTCCATTGTGTGCGATGATTGCGCCGTGGCCATGTCCATTGTGTCATAACAATGCGATGACAAAAACAACGAGGGCAGAGCAGACCCGGTGATGGGGTAGGTGGACCTGTGTGTAAGGGTGAGTCGTGCGTGTTTATCGTGTAGCTTTTAAGGTGATTGGTGACACCAGCTGCATTATTTCATTGATTTACAAAAAAAAAACCCACAAAATTAAAATTATTCTCGAAATTTTTCAATATTTTAAAAATGAAAATAAAAATTTTATACGGCCGTTGTAATTTGGAATATACTCACACGTGTATCGATATTGCCTATATCGTGCGCCGTCCTATATAATTAAAACGAAGACCTTCGGTGAGTGTAGCAGTAACTTGTTTGTGTACTTGCTCTTCTGTTTTCACGTTTGTTTTGCATTTTTTTTTTGCGAAGCTATTCGGATTTTTACTGTAACAGTGGGTTCAGTTCGTTCCAAGTACTAAATTTATCCGTTAAATGCTGCTTATCAATCTTAATTCTTATTCTTTTAACAAAAGTCGGGCATACTTCGCACCATGGGTATTCTTCGTTCCTCGGGTTGGATTATCTTGGAATAATTTCTTTAATATAACAATTCTAAGCAGAGATTCAGTTTATTCAAGAAAATTTTACTTAAAAATTATAAAGTTTGTTATAATTACAAAAAATATATTTTTTAATCAGCCAGTTTCATATTCCATAAAAAATTAGAAATGGAAAAAAACAATAAATAGAAAAATGTACAACATTTTTTTTTACGTAATAAAATTGTTTTTCAATAAAATATTTTTCATATTTTTTTTTGTCGATAGTTGAATTTTTATACAGTGTGGATTATAAAGAGATATTTTTAAGGCGTTTTTTCAAATTTAGGGTAGTTTTTCGCAAATTTTGAGAGAACTATTGAGAATTTTAAAAAATTGACTTCTTAAAAGTATTATCTAAAGGCGAATTGTGATTTAAAAAGTTGTTGATAAAACATTTTTGACAAGTATTTTTATACTATAATATATGAGAATAAGAAGAAAAAACTTTTTATTTTTTAGATAATCCTATTTTTACACAGTGTTTTAGGAATATCACCCCATATTACCCAAAATATCTCGGTACCATATCAATATTTTTGAATGTGGGGTTCCAAAGTGTAATCCTTACTTAAATTACAATGTGATGAAATGAATTTCAAAATTTTTTTCCAAAATTGCAATAATTATAAAAAAAAAAATTCTTGTTATTATTTTTTTGGAAATTTCAATATATTTATTTTATTAACCTTTTCTTAAACGTGAATTTTTAAAAGAAATTATTGAAATTTAATGAAAATTGACCAAGTTAGAACAGGCTAATTCATCGACTTCATTAGAATATGTTAGTTGTTAACAAAACATTATTTCTATATATTTTTTTCGCTAAATAAGGTTCATAAAATATCTATTCTGAAATTTTCAAAATGTTAATTCCAAGAAAACTTTGATTTTTGAATAATTGAGTTTTTGAAAACAACATCATCATTAAACCGTAAATTGTATAAGGATTATCGATGAAAAACACTACATTGAAATAAATATTGATAAAAAAAGTCGATACGGGACTTCTGGCACATGTCATTTATCTTTTGTAAAACTATCATATTATTATGACTCTCTCGAAAATTGAAGTATTTTGAAAAAAAAAAAAATCAACCTACAGTGGTCGTATTTATGAATTTTCATAATATAATATTATTATAATCGATCTAAAATAATAATAATAATAATAAAGTTAACGGGACGAAATCGATTGGATTGTAGTATGCGAATTGGCCACGTGTCGTCGTCGTCGTCGTCGTAGGCGTATACTACGTTGGCGGAGACGATGACCACACGCTTGGGGGAGGGGTGGGGGGTGATGGTATGACGTCCTTTTTCTATTATAAGGTCGTACGAGCCGATGGTCATTATAATACGCGTATATTACACACACACACACACACACACACGTCCGCATCTCGTGTAAATGCATACCCCTAGTGCGATGGCGGCGGCAATTGTATTCACGCAGGCAGGACACGTCGTTGTGTGCCCGTCGTCGGACAACAACGTCGGATAGCTATTACCGCCATATGTCTCCACGACAGTTAGTAGTAGGTGCGCGCCACTTGCCCTCCCTTCGCCGCCTCTCCGCCGTTCATTCCCCGGCACACGTACGCCGCTTCCATCCATCCCCACCTAACCCTCTCGTCGAACCCTCTCCTCGGCTCACCGAGTTGCGTTTAGCGTTTAACCGGCATGGAAACGGCTATTAAAACCGGATTTATATAATAACTACAACTGCTGCGTAGTATATACACGAGATTTGCGACTATAATATCACCCCCCCCCCACCCACCATCTCTCCCACGTAAAGGGTTTGGGTTGCGGTATAAAAATCTGACCTCCTTCCCCTACCTCACCGCTTGAACCGCCACCGCCGCAGCCGCCTACGGGTTTTAACCCGGTCGCAACAACGTAACGAGAATAACATTGTTAATTGATCGGGTTTTAATGAGATACTTTTTTCTCTCTCTCTCTCTCTCTCTCTCCCTTTGCTTTCCGTCGACACACCGGTGCGACGATAAATCCGCGGGCGCGCGTGACCACAGAGACGATTAAACGATTATAATATTTTTAATGACAACTAATTGAATCTCCTAAGTCGGTGTGGACGGGGTAAAAAAAATCAATCTATATTTTTCCATTTCTTTCGGTTCAAAAAACGGATTTAAAATTTTTTATTTTTACATTATGCACGTGGTGTGTATTTTGGCGCGTTTACATCGAAAAATATATAATATATATATATACACATATATATATGATAAAAAAATAAAACTGCGCATGCCTACGTCATATGCTGCGTATCACATAGATGTCATCATACCTGTTCGTAGAATGTAGAAAACGCGATAAATTCGAATTAGTTATACTTACTGGCTAACATTGTTATGACGAAGAGATAAGGGATGGGGTAAATAAGTGACTTTCGATGGCACCGAAAAGATTTTTCCACGGATCTAATTATGTGTAGGGTGATACATTAAGCACGCCGATACCCTTTTTTGGGCGACGAATTTCCTAAATCTTGATTTTGTTCTTCTTTTGGAACGCCCGAGCAATGATAAAAAC
>JAIPRM010011069.1:0-13217 GCA_025469315.1 Stegophylla sp. TES_Ste_2020
TTATAATAAATTTGCTGTAATTAATTTTATTAATTATATATATATATATGACAATGGTTTAAATTATATTCAAATTAAGTAATTGTTTTGACTCATTTTAAAACCTATTTATTTCATTAATACTTTTAAATTAAATCGCAAAAAAAAAAAAATTGTTATGCATATTTTAAGTGCATATTATGGGGTTTTTAAGTGCATAAGTGCTTGCATATTTAACGTTTTTTCAGAGCTACAAGTCCTCTGCCCTAGTTATACATAATTTATACCACTTAACATCGTTGTTTTTTACACATATTGTTTTATTTTTCAAGAGTTTTTTAAATTTTTTTATTTTACATCTATAATAATTATATTAAAAGACACATATAATTCAATAAAATCTCATACAACCTTATACACTAACACGTATAATAATAATAATAATAATAATTATAACATATTATTAACACTCGGTAACACTCGTACGTCTAGTAACAAACGCGTTAATGGTATTGATTTTGGTTTATACAATAATAATATGTTTATAATCATATTTTGGGCAACAACATTTATACGGTATTTATCGTACAAACACAATACATAATACAATATTATATTAATGGTTTTTTAGTTACATAATTAAAATTTACTCCCCTATTTTCGTACAAGTAACAATATATTATTATTATTTTAAACTTTGCGCATCATGGGTATCACGAAAAACATTTTAAGGTTTTGTATCGATTATAGAAAGCACCATTACTAAACCATAAAAAATGCGTTTTTATAATACAATGATTTTGATTTTTACACTCTAGCCAGATTCGGTCAATTATTTTGATCCGAAATCGTTAACCGCAATATAATGTAATTTAATGCTACGTTAATAATACGACAAACAATAAAACCGATTAATCGGTGAAAAAACAAACAGAACACAAAAACGAAACAAATGCCTTAATATTATAATATTATGTACACCAACCTTAATTACGATCCTAATCTTGAATACTCCTGCAAGGAGGAAAATATTCGGGCAGCAGGATCGTAGTACTATGACTAAGTTTGTTTACTTTTTGAGAGCGCTTAACAACGGCTCTCACTTAATAGCTTAATTTTTGTATAATAATTAATATTAATTTATACTGTGCAAAAATATTTTTCGTGTAACACTCGTACGAGCTCGCGTCGCAGAGTTTTTCATCACGAAAATTGTTTTTTGTTTTTTTTTTAATTTAAATTACGACTAACCACGCCTAATTCTAGGTACATGTAATGGAGCGCGAGAACCTATATTGTATATTTCAAAATTGAGGTTCTAAAACTTAAAATTTAATAAGACAAATCGTTTTTATATATTAATATTTATTATTTTATTTAATTTTTTCGATTACACATCGGGTGTAATATTATATCGAATTTTTAATTAACTAACGAGTAGAACGCGTAAATTATTACGCAATATTATACAGTTTTACAGATTGTTTTGTTTGTATTAAAATGAAATTTATCATCATTTCGTAAATCATTCACGAGAAATTCGACCTGGTTGGAATTCGGTCCGACGAATTTTAAGGTTTTTTTTCAATTACCTACTGAGTTTTAATTTAAATTTAAATTAAAAAAAAAAAAAAAAAAACCCTAAATCAGTAGTTAAAGTTTTCATTTTGAATGAGTAGTTCCACTCGTTCGTCAACGTTATATAAAATTACATCCGATGTGTACAAAACTATAACTAAGTATAATATATTGTATTTCTGTAAACCAAATATTGTTTTCATTATGACGTTACATTAAAAAATCACATTTAATTCTCAAGCACATCGTAACTGGGCGTGTTATAATCACAATATAATATAATATATAGCGTAGGTATATTATGATGTCATAAATTATACAAACGAATAATATTATAATCTTATCGTGTAAATTAATTTGCATCAATTGTTTTCGACAACAACAATAATATTGTAAATATATTAAAATTATATGTATAACCTTATATTATAATATTTATACCTTAAGTCTATGTTAAATTAAGTCCCAATTGAGTTTTCACACCTGGGTGCAAGTCGCCGCGGTTCAGAACGGTGAGATTATTTTAAAAGCTACACGAAAATCATAAAAATGTCGAGGGATGTGAAAAGTTTTAATACAAGTACATCGGTACACCATATAGTGTACCGAATTGATAGGCGTTTTTATGTTTGTGTTTTTTTTTTTTTTGAAAATACAGCTCGACCGTGTGCGGTGGACCGTGAAGACACGATTGTTTGGCCGGGGACGCGAAACGAATTATTGACGGACAACAGCTAAAACTCGTTATTTTTATCTCCGAAATAGTAGACTGTATTGTGTCGTGCACTGTGAGTGTAGACGGAAACTCTATTGATTCGAACGGAGAGGCCGTGTTTCGATCGGCGGCGGCGGCGGTCAGTTTTCGATAAATCATTTATAACACTTTACCGAAACAAAAAAAAAAACGTTCGACTGTACGTTTATTTTAAAGTCATATTATTGTACCCGGCGGAAATCCCGGTAAAAAATCTGTTCGTCTCACCCTGTTGACCGTTGAACAGTATGCGCCAGGAGTCGAGTACGAGGATAATACCGTGAAATCCTTTGAATTGCGGACACTCTTGGTCAGCGTTTCTCAACCTGGGCGTCGCTTAGCTCAAAAATATTAAAACTCTGATTTAAATTAAACTATCAAAAAAAATAAAAAAAAAAATAATAATAATAATACTTGAAATAATAAGAATAAAACTCCACCGCCAATGGAAATTCCCAACAACCCGTGACATTTACCTACCAATGACAAGTTTAAATCACTACTCGTGGTATTTATAAATTGATATTCAAAATGATATGCCTATGCCCTATTTCGTTTAGTTAATGATATAGGATATTTTTATTGTTAAAATTTGTACCTAATATAGATTAGGGGGGTCGCGAAGTGATTGACCATATTTTATACCTATTTTGGGGGTCGTGAAACTAAAAAGGTTGAGAAACGATGCTCCAGGTCACCGAAATTTCGTCCGGTATTCGAATATGTCCCCACTATTCAGAGGGTAATATTCAGCTTCTAATGATTACTACCCAGTTCCAAAAAAAAAAAAAAATATATATATACGTATATGTATATTAAATGGGAAAAATCCGTTAGGGGTGGTTTCTCTGTTTAGTGTTTATACAATTTCGAGACGACACAGAACTGACAGAACATCCAACGAAGATAATTATAATAATATACTCGTCGCCATTCAAATCGTTGTATAATGCATATTATAGTAATAATTAGAATACGGATTTCAAAAGCATTTGCTTAATTTTTTTTTTTTTTTCTATTAGTTCAAAACGAAGCTGTAAATTCTATTTATACTTCTTAGAATATAAAATGCGTGAAATTTTATTTTTCTCCTTTTTTTTTTTTTGTACTTTTTCTTTTTCAAGTCACATTTTTTTTTAAAACGTGTTCAAAATAAACGTATATGAAATATTAATATTTATTTTCATGTCATATATAATGTGTTCCAAGATCGTGGTCCAGTCGATTTAATCTCGTTATGTTTGATTTAATGGGTCGACTTATCGATGTAATTTAGATTTTAAATAACGATATTTGATGTTTTAAAAGAATGTATTTCTTATAATTTTTTTTTTTGTAATCATTTTGAATTTTTTTTAAAGCGCTCCAAGATATTTTGGAAGATTTGTAGAGCTTTATTGCTTCATTTTAAACGCTTTTCTATTGTTTTTTTAAGCGTTTTAAAATCCGTAGTATAATAATAATAATAATAATAATTGATAAAAGTATAATCATTTTTTTTTCTATTTTTATCTACAAGATTGGTTCAGCTTTTTTTTTTTTTGTGTCCTCAAATGACAACCATTCAAATAACTCAATACTTCGAAAGATAATAAGGTTTTTGTAAATGTTGATATTGAAATTTTTCTTTTTCGACCAGTAGTTACAGATAATATAAATATATCAAATATTAAAAGTGAAAATATGATATATTATAATTTTTTGCTGTTTAATATTTGTTTCTCCACTCAGCTACTCTAAACGCGAAATATTTATAACTCTTAAGCTATGCTGGTCGAAAATCGTGATATTCTTTTTTATAACACTATCTAAGTTAAATAAGTAAAAAGCTTTGAATATTCTTTAGATAAAAAATAGCATGAAAAAAAATATATACTTTCATTATTGTTTTAATTAATGTTTCAGACGAAAAAATCAATTTATACATTACGCGGGGTTAAATCGCGACGAGTATAATGTCTTCGTCGGACACTCAATGTAAATTACAATAATAGTAAATAAATAAAAATAAAAAAAGGGGTAGTTTACCCAAATAGTATACTATTGAAAATTGTGTAATATTATCCGCGTAAAAGAACCGCGGTTGTCATGGATTTAACTATAAAAAATATTGGATCATATTATTATAATTATATTGAGTTTTAGAAAAAAAAAACGATTGACGCAATAAATAGATGGGAAAGATGCGCGATGGATTAACTTGCCCGTTATCATAATTATTTATATGGTTTGAAAAAAAAAAAAATAATAATAATAATAATAATCAAAATGAAATATGACTTTGAGCTCATGTAATTAATTGAATTAGATATTATTACAGTTAGGTATTCATTGACTTATGAAATAGACGCAATAATAATTGTCTAGAGGGGCGGGTAATGAAATTATACAATGTCGATGAAGTGTGTGTCTATATGGGGGATGAAAAAAGTACACAATAACTCTTGCTCTTTCGATGAGTGAAATATTTTGGATGGAATCGATTCGTGCACGCGAACAACAGCTGTGTTTGATGATCGTCGCCCGACGGATTTCATGTGAGGGGACCCTGTCTCTTTTTTGTCTGTCGGGCGGTAGTTTCGAAAATGAATCAATGATTTGCGTTAATGGTATATTATAATTGAGCGTAGAGTGTAGAAAAAAAAAAAAATTACCAAAAAATTATCAATAATAGATATAGTAACGTAGGTGTAAAGTTAATTGAAGTGAAAATATAATGAAGGACATTTTTCATGTCTTGGTTTTCGGGAGATCCGGTTGAACGTTTATAAGTAACTACGAACGATAATAATTTATCAAAATTAAATTTTGATTTTGTATGATGTGAGGGGGGGGGCGGGTATAAATTCACTTAATGTCGAGAAAAAAGTATATTGAAATAATAATAGTCGGTTAAACGCGAAATACTACATGAAATACGGGTAAGCGCGGACCCAGGATTTAAATACTGTGTGGGAGGGACACGGGGGCGATTTGCTTTTTACTGTTCTACACACCTTAAGAGTTTTTTGTATTAATCCTAAAATTAATTGGAAGGGGCGATCATTACCCCGTGGATCCACGCCTACGGACACCTGTAGACACACAGAGTTCTAAGTGTATAACGGGGAATGTGACGCGTTTTGATCCGATGATATCCGATTCGATCCGTTTCTGAGACATAAAAAACTTAAAATTTTTAAACATTTTTAAACTTTAACTGTTAAACGTTTTTATTCCTCCAAAACGGGCCATATTACAATATCAAAAGGACATTTAATCCGTTGAGATAAATTGATCTATTTTATGGATTTTTCGATTCGTCGAAAAAAATCGAAATCGTCAGTGGATGTCATTGATTTCAAATGGAGGGAAGTTAATTTTTTTTTATGTATTAAGGGTGTTTCACGCACTTCAATAATATGCAGCTATTGATTGACATTAGTTAATTTTATTTTTATTTGACATCGATTACAATTTCAAGCGCGCAAATCCATGAAATCTATGAAAACAGATCAAAATATCGTCCCGCAAGCGGATCGAAAGACTTCACCGGATCATTATTATTCATTTCCGGGTCGAAATATCACCATATATCGAATATAATAATAATAATATGGACGTAGAAACAAACGCGAGAAATCAATGCGAACAAAACGGCAATAAAAATGTAATATGTATTGTTATTATACGGAAAAAAAAAAAAAAAAAAAAAAACCGAACGACAAAACAATAAAAGAGCGCGCGTTATCACAGGGATTTACAGGAGGACACTATATAACTTCTTCGACTGGACGCAGAGAATCATTTACTTGTCCTCGTCCACGCCCTCGCGGAACAGGTACGTGGACCAGTACGACATGTTGAACATGGCGAACACCATCGGGAACAATATGCGGGATATGACGTCGATGCGCTTGGATCGGGTGGGAAACTTGGACATCCACGACTTCCAACAGGAGTTCGGCTCCATCGGTGGCGCCTGGTGGATGATCTGGCTCATCTTGTCCCGGGACATCATCAGCTCGGGACGCATCAGCGGCTTCTGGAAACACGCAGTGGATATTTTTAAGAGTGTCGATTGGCGGCCCGTCGTCGAGTAAACGTCGTCGTCGGTGTCAAAATGTAATAATGGGCAAATGTAAACGTGGGCGGTGATACCCAAAAGCGCAAAATTTCTATTTTTACCAATAGCCCATAAGCGCAAATTTAATATTTTTAAACTTATTATATTTTAGTAGTTTAGTACTCAAATGTACTGTACTTTTCTATTCTACACAAAATGATTTTAGTGTTTTATCGTAAAAAATTATGATAACCGTTTAAAAGCACTCAAGTAAATGGTTTGTAATAACAAACTATAACCTCAAAAGACAATTTTAGGTTTTGAATTATCTGCTCATAATAGACCATTGCGTATTTTTCCACATGCAAAAATTAAATGTGGCCGGTTTCACTTAGGACAAGTTAAGTACAGACAAATTGAAAAATGATTCTGAAACGTACACATTATATTATTAATTATACATAATACGTTTTATAACAATAACTTTAAAAGCTCAACAAATAATAATTTAAGACATTTACATTTTTCAAAACAAATCTTCACGATGAATTACATAAAAACTATGGGATTCATATTTTGTATTTAATTTTAAGGTAGTCACTAATGATACCTAATTATCTAATATTATTACATAATATTATCATTAGTACTAAATAGTACTAATGATAATATATTATATATTTTATAATAATAACTTAAAAGCTCAATAAATTATAACTAGGTGTGTTTTTAATAAAATAAATTTGATTTTTATTTTAGTAAAATTTATTTGCGCTTATGGGATATTAAAGCGCTTATGGGATGTTTATTTTTGCGCTTTTGGGTCGCGTTTGGATTACATTTTGCGCTTATGGGTTACAGCCAAACTAGGTCCACGGTTACCTTTTTTGTTGTAAACTCGGCTCGGGAATTTAAGATAATAAAAGAGGTCGGTGGTTGTAAACTCGGCCTGATAATTTTTACCAATAAAATATGATAAGCACGAAAGAACACTTACAAAATATAAAAATAAGGAAATATCAGCGAGTAAATACGTCAAACACATGGGTTTTTACTAAAAAAAAAAAATAGATTTATATTAATAACCTTACATTATTACCTACTCTGTAATTTTTCACTTAAATTTTTTGCACTAAAAATTTTACACTTTAACATTTCTATCCATATAACGAATTTCATACTATGAATAATAATATAAAAATGAAAATAATTTTTGAAGGATAAAGAGAATCGCCAACTCGTGGTGTCCTCTGGGTAATGCTTAAATGGTTCTCGAAAATCTTATAAGAAAAATGAAAATTATAATTGTAAATTTTTATTCGGGCCGAATTTACTCGTCAATAATTTTTACCTGGAAAAAAACACGGGCCGAGTTCTCAGGGCGGTACTCTTTTCGCCCAAAAATGACATTCCTCCTTTCGCCCACGACCTCTTTTCGACCAAGTATGATAAAATAGTTTCCTCTTTTCGCCCACGGTTTCGTGTTCAACATTTTGAAAAGCACTGTCTCTCAAGTAACTACACTCAAAACGAAGACAAAATGCAACGTAGAGGAAATATAAGTAGGTATGAATTTCTTAAATCAATATCATTCTACTTTACAAAAAATTTAACTTTAAATTCAAATTAAATCTTAATCCATGACACAACATTTTTTTTAACGACGTCATAACAACAAATGACAAATACATACCCATTTTATATTATATAATAATTATTTTAATGAGCACAAACACAAATACATTTTTGTAGAGTAAGAAAAGCCTCCTCCTCGTGGTACTCTCTGGGTAATGCTAAATGGCTTTACAAAACTAACTTACACAAATATATAATTTAAATATGACATATGTTAGACATAAATAATTTAAAGTAAGTGTTTCTCAAAGCGTGTGTTATAAAAATGTGGCCGAAAAGAGTGCAATTATTTTTAGGCGAAAAGAGGAAACTATTTTATCATACTTGGGCGAAAAGAGGAAGGTCATTTTTGGGCGAAAGGAGTTACGCCCAGTTTACAATAGACCTTTTGAACATTTTTCTTCCCTCGGGCCGAGCTTACAATCGCCCGTAATAATTTGCACCGAAATTCACCCAAAATAAATAAAAGATTACAATACGTGATATAAGGTGAAATATATTTTTAAATAGGTTTGCTCCGAAAGTAAAAGTGGGCGTTGAGGTTACAAGCTCGATTGACCGTGCATTATAAAAGTCGGCAATGACTGTTTCAATGTGAATTTTTTTCATTCTGCAGTCGCACAATCGTAATGTACGAATTATTAAGGGTAATATTTTTAAATTTGTCATTAATGGGGCTCGGATTTTGTAGCAAATGCTACTTTTTAAGGAAGTATGATAGAGAGACAATTCTTATAGATAAAAATACGTTTCAAATCATTCTGATTTCAATAAAGTTAACTTGTTTCTGCTTTTTTCCACTAAATGTGTTTTTTTTTTTTTTGCTTTTTTCTCATTTTTTACATAATTCTAATGAAAAATTCACTTAATATCTCTAAATATATTATTTTTCTATTAAATTATTATTACCAGAAATACCCAAGTAAAAATGTACGTATACATACATTTTTGGTTTACTGAATCAATTACAATTTATCGTAAAGTGAAAATAACATTTTAGATACTAGATGGAGTGAAGAAGCTAGTGTTTTTACACTGATGTTTATTTTTATTTATTTGTTTTTCTGTGAACCTTTTTTCGTAAACAATTAATTGCCTAAAAGTTTTGAGAGAATTTAGCTCTAGAGACGGTTCTACAGAGAACACATTTTTTTTTTTTTTTTTTAATATCTATGTGAAAATTATTTTCCTGTTGTCAATAATGGAATATTAAACTGACTGAGTAAAATGGCTTTTTTCGATTTAATAAAAAAATCTTGAATAAACTTAATCTCAGTTCAGAATTTTTTGATATACTAAAAAACGATTTATCATTTGTTCAAAATTTAGCACGGTCAAAGAGCGATTTCCACCCGAGGAGATAAGAATACCTATAGTGCAATATATGACCAGAATTTACAGTGTAATATTGAATTTATTTTTAGAGTAAATATTAATAAATGCTTTTTTTTGGGTACTTAAAATGCTTTTTTACAGATTTATTTTGCTACAAAATCCTAACCCTAGTCATTACATACTTATAAATAGGTGTCATATTCAATAATAAATACACATTTTATATGATTTATTACTTTTCATCTGATCGGAATAATTATGATATTGATAGCTTTATTTAACTTAAAAATATATAGACTAAAAAAAAGATACCTAATTAAAAAAAAATGTAATTCAAGAGGGGCGGTGAGAGATTTTAAAAATTAAAAGGGGCGTTGGGTTGAAAAAAAATTTGGGAAACACTGGTCTACGAGGTACGAGTTTCTCTGGTACTTTTACACACACACGCGCACGACAACGATGCTGCGGATTTTATTTTGTATTTTTCCACTGAAAATCGTTTCCTTTCATTATGCTCGATCATTTTTTGTAAAAACGTTTTCTTTTCACGCTCAATCGTATTGTATCCCAAAATAAAAATATACATTTTTTTTTTTTATTTCTGTGCAAATTACAAGGTCACGGCTTTCGAGACACCTCGGACGACGGAGACGGAAATCGACAACAAAATATTTTCGAATTACATATACATCGTCCTAAGAATAATAAAAATTATTATTTTAATATATAATTCACGTATTCGTCATTAATACGGTTCATTATGTATCGTAAATAATATATTTAAAAAAAAACAATGTCAGGCTAGTGCCAAGCTTTCGCCGTCAATCAGTTTCCGCGCGTCAACACCGTCGTAATTGGCTCTCCTCGCGCCAAAAGACGAAACGCATCGAACGCGAATAAAATATAAATTACAACAACGCGGATTGGCACGAAGCTAGTCCTGTGACCAATCGGGGGGGGGTAGTTAGTATAACTTATTTTTGTTTGTATTTTTCATACCGAAAAGATTTTCAATTTGAAGATACGTTTTTTTTTTTTGTTTTTCGTACTTATAAATAATTATTACACAATTTCGCGAAACGAGATGCTGTGTGCGAGAGGAGGCGTCTACAGTGTTGACGTCTTAGAAACTGCGGTCCGGCTGAAAGGATGCAGACCATGCGTATAATGCAAACATTGATTCCCAGCTTTTCATTTAACAAAAATAAAATAATAATAAATAATAACAATAATAATAATGAAATATGTATTTTATAACGTACAGATTAATCTCAATCAAAAGAATTAAATTATATCGTTCTAGAAATAATAATAATAATAATAATGAATACGACTAACTGATCGAGGTGCAAAATAAAAACGACTAGCAAATATTTAAAACTCAAAAATATATTTTATAATAATATGCAAATGTTTTGACTCGGGAGAAAATTAATAATGTGATAAAACCCGAGTGCATGCTGCACCACGATAACAATATAATATTCTAAACACATACTCGCAACAACCGATTGCAGCAGTGAGGGGTGAATCGAACCGAGAGTTTCATTTTTTTTTTTTTTTTTAAGTGTTTCACTGACTGTTTCTATGCAATATCAATAGGTTGGACCAATCAGTGAAAGGGATGGGGAAAAACAAGTAAGTATTTACATAATATTGTAGTGTTTGGTTTTCGCTTCCCCGTCGTTGCACTACACATAGGAAAATCGAAAAATTTTACTCCGTCGGAAAACGTAAAATAATAAATCATAACTCGTAGTCTTCAGCAATATTATATTATTATAATTATGCCGTACTACAAACCGCGCGTTTGTGATGACGTGTGCATTGCTGTGATTTTCTTTTTTTTTGAAAATTATTCCATCACTTAAATACTTAAATACGTTCTATTATAGTACTTTTAAAAAAAAATACTTTTCATTCATACGAAATAGAAATCACGCGAGAGTGATTTACTTGTAGTATTACATACGGACGGAGAAGTCTCTGACCAAACACTATGATATAAATACAACATATATACATACATACATATACAGGGTGATTTTTTAAGAGTGCTCACCCCCATTTTTGACCGTAAAAATGCAAAATTTGGGATTTTTTTTTCCGGAATGTTCAAGTTACTATAAAACCAATATTTTCCGTAACTCATTTTTTTCATGTCACCTTAAGGGTGTCCTGTGGAGATACAAACTTTCTTTTTTCAAATGGCTACCCTCTATTTTAATTACGGAATTATATTCGGGTTATTTTTCTGTGAATTTTGATGTATTGAAATTAAAATTTGAACGAGTAGTTTTTGAATTATTCAAATTTAAATATTAAGGAAAATTTTCACTTGGGCACATATTTTAATTTATTCTTAATAGGTAAATGAGATAAGACGACCTGACTAATTAATATTTTGTAAATGTAAAATTTAATCTCGTACACACGACATGATATCTATGAGCATTTTGACTAATTATTTCTGATTAAAGGTTAATTGAGTAGATTTATATTAATTACGAACTACATACGTAACTAAATATGTGCCTAAGTGACAATTTTTCTTAATATTTAAATTTGAATAATTCAAAAAATACTCGTTCTAGGTTTAATTTCAATACATCAAAATTCACAGAAAAATAACCCGAATATAATTCCGTAATTAAAATAGGGGGTAGCCATTTGAAAAAATAAAGCTTGTATCTCCACAGGACACCCTTAAGGAGACATGAAAAAAATGAGCTACGGAAAATATTGGTTTTATATAGTAACTTGAACATTCTGGAAAAAAATCCCAAATTTTGCATTTTTACGGCCAAAAATGAGGGTGAGCACGCTTAAAAAATCACAATGTATATATATATTTATACATTTGATATAGTCAAATTAATACATGAAGCTCTGAATTTAATACAGTAAAAATCCTTCAAGAATGCATTTTAGATCTCTAATAAATCCCTTAAGAGTACGCTATATTCACATGTGATGTCTTTGTGTTACACAACGAATTCCACACTCAACAACTAATTTACGTTTAGAATTACCAATATTTTGTTGTTAATTTTAATTTTAGAGGAAAATGATCTATTATTAAACATAAATATTAGAACATCATCAGTGGCTTTTACATTGGGTTTCTTATGATATTTTATTTTATAAAAAAAATATGAATTTGAGTTATGAGTTATAAGCGAGTTTCAAATTATTATATTATACAATATACATGTTTTAAACTCAATTAAAAATTAAATTTTCGTAAAAAACTAAACGTACGGCAATAGATATGTTTTTATATTTATGTCTAATAATATATCACATTGCACTAAAATTAAAACTATTGACACAAAATGGGTTCTGTTGAACGTAAATTAGCTATGTTTGTACACTGGTAGGACAGAGACAATATATGCGGGTGTCGACTAAAACATTTTCTTAAAATGCCAACAAATGCACTTAGAATTGTCATTAAATGCACTTGAAGTCACAATTTTAAAAATTCAAAAAATTTCTGTTCAATTAGTAAAAAATAACCGTATTTAAATGTTTGTGTTCGTATTTATTTTACATAGACAAAAACCATTACATTTATTTTAATAATGAGTGTAAAGTAATTATTATTATCGTTTTGATTGAATTTTAATTTCAATTAATTTGTCTCTGATTTTTGTAGTTCTACTTTATTCCCAAATCATGACTAATTAAACGTTGCAATACACTTACAGATATTGGCTAAAGTATTTTTAACCTAAAATATTATTTATAAAGTATAAATATGACTTGCATTAAAAAATATTAGTGTTCTGACGGAATTTGATTGAAAATAATACAATAAAATTAACTAAAAATGGAAAAATATAATTAAAAAGCCGGACATACTTCGCACGATGGGTGTACTTCGCACGA
>JAIPRM010011070.1:0-13215 GCA_025469315.1 Stegophylla sp. TES_Ste_2020
GGATTTTAATTCATACCATCGTATTCAGCGTCGAAAAATATATAAGATGCAATAAAACATTATCAACCTTCAGTAATTAAATGCTTATATTATATAGATATTTCGTAATATCTGTCTGTATTTCCTCCAGTTCATTTTTCATTCAAACCCTTGTAAAATGTTTAATTCTTTGTCCGTAAGAAATTTTATTACACCAAAATATTTGCAATGAAATTTTCTATCTGGACACCAAATTTCAAAACAATCGGTTTGGCCAATTTTCTTATATGTACGTTAAAGTGCGTAATTTTAAGTAAAACTAATGAATTCAGTCGAAATTCTAACTTCAAACGGGTATAAAAAAAAAGGTTGACTAACGATTTTTGAGATTTTTTCAGATCAATTAGACACATATGTCAGTGAGATCATAATAAAATTTCAAGTCTTAATATCAAAAATCAAAAATTTTATTGCATAAAAACTAACAAAAAATGAGATATTTCCGAAATTTTCAAAATGCCGTACTTAACTCAAAATTGATCAAATCTTTTTGAAATTTTTATGACATATTTTCGTTTATATTTTTAGTGGTTGGTGAAAGTTTCAAGTTTCTATCTGCATTATTCTAGTAGTTATGGTTAAAATAAATTTTAAATTTTACGAAAATTTCGGCAACTGCAAATTTTGCCGTTTTTCGTCCTTTTTTTTACAGTTTTTCTGCGTTTTTTGAAAAAATGTTGAGAAATTTAAAATATGACCTGTCTAAAGTACCAACTAGATCCGATTATGGATCTATAAAGTTACTGATCGAAACTTTTGGACCAGTTTTTCTATACGAAAAAGTGTTTACAGAGAAGAAAAAAAAAATAAAAAATAAAACATCATTGTAAAAACATAAGCTTCTTCACTTCGTTCAGAATCTAAAATTGGAAGTTCAACCAATCGTTACGAAACTTGATATATTGATAGAGAATTACAGAGCGAAAATTTTATAGAAAGTAATTTTTTACAGATGAATAATTCAACATTTTGTAAGGTTTTGATTGAAAAAATAAAATAGGAAAAAGTACTAACAAATCACAATCCGCCTCTAGATGGTACTTTTGAAAGATAATTTTTAAAATTCTCAATAGTTTTCTCAAAATTTGGGAAAATTTAACCAAAATTAAGCATAGTAAGACTCGGACTATTACTTTTAATCCAAACTTATGTACAGATAGACAATGATATAAGAAATATCTTGGCGCTAGAAAATGTTGAAAATGTGAAAAAAATAGTTTGGATATAATTTTCTAACACCTTTTTTTATCTAAATTATTTATTCTTCTTCATAGTTATGAGTAGGATATAAAACTAGCTAAATATGATTTTTTTTTTTTTTGTTTTAGACATGATAATTTTTAAGTAACATTTTCTCATATAAATTGACACTCCAATCAGAATCGTTTAATTCAATAAATGATTTATTGTTTCTTCAAAATTTAACGCACCCACTAAATTTCACCTTTGGAGTGAAGAATACCCTTTATGTGAAATATGCTGGGCTTTTTTATGGCATCAAGTGTAAGTAATTCTATGAAACATGGCAAATTTTGAGAAATGCTAAGTATAAAGTTCCATCTAGAGCCGATACTAAATCAAAAAGTGGTTGATCAATGCTATTGAATCAATAGTTTTACACGCAAAAGTGTTTACAGAACAGAAAAAAATAAATAAAATTAGACTTCATTGCAAATTTTATTATCTTCTTCACTTCGCCCAGAATCTAAAATATAATGTTCAGTTTTAGGTAATTTTTCATTTTTCAGATTATGATGTTTGTGGCGCATACGGGCCTCGAAGATATGAAACAGATGAAATTGAAATCTTCTTACGGTGTGCCGGAGTTTTATATTCAATAAAACCTTTATGTAGAGAATACGCTTCCTTTGAGGCTCGCATAAAATCATTTGAAAAAATGGAAATTATTTTGAAGCAGAACATTCAATCTCTCTGCGAAGCTGGATTTTATAAAATAGGTACTCAATTGTATTACGACTCGTATAAAATTACATGTTTTTATATTAATATCCTTTTTTTAATTTAGGTAGTGGTGAAACTGATTTTGTTTATTGTTTCTACTGTGGCTTAGGCCTTAAAGAATGGACATTTGATGATGAGCCTTGGACTGAACATGCCAAATGGAAACCAGTATGCAGCTTTGTTTTGCTCAGCAAAGGTAAAAAATTTGTAGATGAAGCACATAGTAAGTTATATGGAGTTACGAAAACCAATAAAGAGGTAAAATTTTTTTATTCACTTTTGAAACAGAATTGGAAAATTATTTTATAATTAATTTATAGGAATTATCCAAGATGACTGCTGATCATAATGTCGTTCCTTTGCTTGAAATTAACATTGAAGTTAATTCTGTAAAAGAACAGTAAGTATATTTTATTATATTAGTAAAACATATTAATAATAATCAAATTCATATAACTTTAATTTTTAAGGAATTGTTTTTAGTTAAATAAATATTTTATGCCTATTCATGTGTGTCACTAAAGTCAAAATTCTTGAATACCAAGAAATTATTAATCTACAGAAAAATAAGTAAATAAATAAATTCTGTTTAATTTTAGAAAGCAAAATAAAATTGCTGTTCATTAATACTAATGCTTGAATTTTTCTATATATTTAACAACTTATATTCATATACAACTAAATTCATACATTACAAAATAATTGTCATATTTATGTATGTTCATTTATTAAACCTTGAACAATTATAAATGTATTAAAAGTATTTAATGACTTAACTGTATGTCCAAGAATAATATACCCAAATTTATTTTAAAACATATTATGTAGGCCCACCTCAAGCGTTTGAACACAAGGTCAACTTAAATTTTGCCTCCCTTTATATGTAAATGCAGCGCAAATACAACGTCAAATATTTTTTACATAAACAGTACTAAAATTATTTATTTAGCTATGTAAACTCAATAACAAATTAAATAAATACTTTTATAGATTAGTAAACCCCTACTATTTAAATAATAAAAAAAAATAAAATATTTATATTAAACTATAAAAGTCAATAAAGATATATCTATAGACTAGTAAACCTCCTCTAGTTTAAGTAAAAACAAAACATTTTAAAATAGTTTTATTAAAACATACAATTTTATTAAAATAAAATAAAAATTTATAAATTACATAAGAAATTGCATCCTATTCAATTTCCAAGCCTTAATTCAGAAAACTCAAAATACTATAAAACATAAACATAAATAAAAACTATACAATACAAAAATAAAATTGTGAATAACAAGAAATTGACAAAATACTTTAAAAATATCAACATGTCTACAGAATATATATAAAATTCTGGAAGTTTCAAATATTTGCGTAGTTTTAACTATCCAAAATAAAATTTACTTTTACGTAGTTTTAATTTCAATTACCTAACTGTCACATTCACTTTTATTATGAATCTGATATCAATTCTAACATATGAAAAATATTTATTTTTGAAATATGACTATGTATTTTAATATGTTTGAATTTTAATCAAATAATACTGGTTTATTAACTTTATGTGAAGGTTTTTTTTTATTTAAGATTTTTTTTATTTAAGAGTATTTTTTATTTTCTATACGTGATAGTTACTTATATAGGCGTGCTCACGCGTGCAGCACATGCAGCTTAGGCTGCATCTATTTTTTCTAGGACCACATAAACAGCGGTGTAAATTAGGTCATAATAATGTGGTACCTAAAATATTTTATTAATACCGGTGCATCACCACATTCAATATCTGGTAATTTAAAATAAATAATAACAATTCTACACGACTAAAAAATCTTAAACACTAGAAAGTTGACTATCGATCTGTGATAAGATTGATACAATAAAAATATTGAAAATTTAATAATACATACATTGCATCTTTCCAGTAACCATTGCCTTTACAATCTTAAATTAAAGAAATAGGCAATAATTATTTTATTTTTTATGTCAGAAAAGTCTTAGATGTTATAAAATCTATGAGGATAATTACCTGTGATGATGGGATCTAAGTTGAAATCCTGACAATTCAAAATATTTAATGTAAAAATTATATAAAATTTAAAAAATTCCCATTGTTTCTGAATATCTATAATTATTCAATAACGTCAAGTTATAATATTAAAAAAAACTTTGTATATATTCTTTAAATCTTAATATTTAAAGTATATTATAAATAAAATTATTAATATTTTATATGAATACAAATTCCTGATATACGACTACCGACCAGCGATCGTCAAATACATAAGATATACAATATTATATAGATATATATATAGATGTATAACAATTATTGTTGCATATCTATAAATTATGAACTATTTAAGGCAATTACAGTAAGTAGAGAATAATAACTAAAAAAAAAAAATCAAAAGACTAACAATTTATGAGAAAAACAATCATTTGTTTTAATTTAAATCAATAATTTAAAAATTTTTAATTTAGAATCAATATCTTATTATATTCAATTAGAGGCGCCTTAAAAATGGTGGGAGTAATGGTAATTATACCACCAAGGAAGATTTTTTTTCTTTGAAATCTAAAAAAATTGATGTTTTAAAAATGACTATGTAAAAATACATTTGCAGAATTCAATAGTTTTAAATAAGTAATATGTAAAATATAATTTATTTCGCGTAGGTTAGTTCACTGGGTGTTAAGTTCAATTATATTATTATTATCGACTATTTTATTAATGCCTTATATCCATTTTATGTTTTTGAAATTTTGAAACATTGGGATTTGAATAAATTGTCAGGATTTTAGACAAAACTTAGATAATAATTAGTTATCAACAGATCTATATTTTAGATTCTGAGTGGAACAATGAGGTTTATATTTTCCTGGTTCTCCTTTTATTGAAACACTTTTACAACTCGAAAAAAATCTTCAGCTCTACATGTAGATTATGTTTTGGTAGAAAATTTTGATAGTAAAGCTACTTTAAAAATATTATTTTTGAGATTGTCAATAGTTTTCAATTTTAAATTGTATTGTCTTACTGGTCGTCGGTTGACAGTTTTATCTAAGCTTACTCATACTATATAGATTTACTTATATTTATATTCAATGAAATCACTTGAGTCGATTTTTAATTCAATTTAAAATTTAGATTAACAGCACTGTATAATGAGTAATGAGTATACTTACATAATATGCTAAAACTCCGCTCAGATAGTTTTATTGAAAGGTTGATTTATTATTATTATTTTTTAAATTTAAATACACCCACTAAGCTGATCTTACTCGAGAATTGAAGATAACTCATAGTGCGAGATATGTACCACGATTTTTAAAAGTATTTTTCAAATTATTCATCTATAGTTCAATTATTATACGCTTTTTACTTAATAAGTTTATAGTTATATGGGATATGGGCTAAGTTTAGTTTTCCAGACATTCTTTTATTGTGATTTTGTTTATCTCCAAAACTAACAGTTACCACCTACCTTCATTAGTATGCTAAAAAAAATGTTCTTTGGAATACTAGATGTTATAATTAAGAACATGAGTAGTAATGTGTGCTTGTACCTGATAAGAGGTAATAGGTCACATCCCCGTCATCGTTTCTCCGTACCCGTTTTCCCATTGGACATTTCCCCGTGCGATCACTTTCCCCGTCCTATTCACTTTAAAATAGATTGATTTAAATTTTTAATTATTATAAAATCTATTTTAACTTTATTAAATTAAAATATAATAAAATAATTTGTAATTGTATCGTTTAATATGTACTTTAATATCATACGTGCTTTTTTTTTAATGACTTGAACCAGATAATTTCGATTGTATACACTATTCTGTTCTATTATCGAATCGTGTGCCAACTATTTTGGGGGAATTTGACAAATTTTGAACATTTTTGGCAAATATTCAATATTATTTAAATTATTATTATTAATCAAAATTAACAGAAGAAAAAAATTTTAACCATACCTCTATTTTTTACACACGATCTTAAGTCTGTTAAAATAGGAAGGAAAAAAAATTTTTTCTCAATGATTGTCTGGAACTTGGTATAAAAAGATGAACTCAATTGGTATTATAATTGTAATTTGGAGGGACTCAATTAGTATGCTTCTTCAACAATCTAAGACTCGATTCGTCCTAAAAGGTTTTTTAAAGAATGCTTCTTTTTTATCGCTTATTAGGTTGAAAACTCAAAAATGATGTGAAATGGGTCAAAGTAGACTTACAGCCTACAGGGTTGGCACTTTTGCATATAGGTATGTAGGCTGATTACATTAAATGTAGATTAAAATATACCACTTTGCTAAGAACAAAATATGCAAAGATTTTGTTGTAGAATTTAAATTATTAGTAAATAAACGAAATTGAAATCAATTTGTATAGGTATATTATGAATGGTTTTAATGATGTAACATTTCACTTGACACTATAATTTTGTAGAGGAATTGGGTCATTTGTTTTTTTAATTAAACGTATTGTAATCTTTTAAATAATTATTTATAATATAAAAATTTCAAATGCCACCCTAGGCATAGGCTTATATCGCCTATTTCTTGAGTAGGGTCTTCTTTAATGATTTTTATTGTACTTGTACTATATTTTAATTCACATTATTCATCTATATTATAAATTTAATGGCTTTTTTTCAGACAAATTGATCATGAAGAAATAACTGAAAACAATCAAATTCAAACATTATTGCCTGAAATAAAAACTTCACTTTTTCAACAAGAGCCAAATGCAGGCATTGCAGTATCTAAATCTTTGATGTGCAATATTTGCATTAAAAATGAAATGGAGATAGCTCTTATCCCATGTGGCCATATCTATTGCATTGAATGTGCAATGACGTTGAACCCATTGCAGTGTGCTGTTTGTAGATTGATGTTCAATAGAGCTTTGAGAGTATACTTATGTATAGACGACCCAAAAGGTAAAGATCTCAATCAATTACCTTGCAGTTCATCACAGGAAAGTTCATTGCAGGTCAGTTCATCAAATCACTCTGATGAACTGTCAGGTTCAATACTTTGTAAAGTTTGTAAGAAAGAACGTATGGGTGTTGCATTTATATCTTGTAAACATGTATATGCATGTGCTAAATGTGCTTCTGACATGGACTATTGTCCTGTATGTTCCGAAAAAATTTTCGCCACCATACGAGTATACTTCTAAGAATCATGAACAAATCCTCAATCACTACAAATATTTTCAAATTATACATATTTTAATTCAAAATTAATTAGCTTTTTATTATTTAATTATGATTTTTTAATAATTATTCATTATAATAATATTCCTATCGGATCAAAAATAATTCAATTTTTTTTTCACACCAAAAATTTATATTGTTCGTACCAAAATATCGTATTTATTCTTTAAAGTTGGTGGTTTCCTAGTTGCGATATTGGTTATGGTATCATTGTATGATGATAATTTATATTCTATGCAGTTTGATGATTTATCCACTCGTAAAAATCTAAACACTATTAAAATAACCTTATATTTTGTGAAAATATAAATCATTTTGATAAAGTAAAAGTTGAAAGTTAAAAACTGCTGAGTTAGATTTTATTTTTATGACAGTAATTTAGAATATATTTAAGTATAACTCGAGTGTCATATTTTTAATATATTAGATATATTTTAAAGAGTGACAATATTTATAATAAGAAGAATTTAAAAATATTCTGATGATTAAGCTAGTAACAAAATTTGTTAACCTTAACATTTTTGTAGTTAAATTTAAATTGATTTTGCAGTCTTGAAAAAGACTAGATGATGTGTTAGGTATCAAAATTTTAAACTTTTATTCCAAATACATTTTAAAACTATAAAAACTGGAGTTAAGTTTTAATAAGATTTTTTTTTTTGCATGCAATTATTAATTTATTGGTATTATCTATGAAGATAATTTTAGAGCAAAATCATTTTAGCCTTTAATTATAAGTTTGTATAATTGATTTAAGTTCTTACAACTTTTATAACATATAATAACACATAAGTGGATCTAAATTAGGAATTAATGTTAAGTTGTCTGTATTCATACTGTACCTAATAATATAATAATATATTTAGTTCTTTGTACAAGAAACTGTTTTATTAAAACAAAATTTATGTATGATTATGTATAATGACTTTGGCATGTTCAGTCTTCTGAGCTTTTAAAAATTTTTTTATATAATTGTTTATTATTATTATTATTTTTTTCCATAATTAAATTTGGAACAACAATTTAATGGATTATGGTTCTAATGCAAAAAATCTAATTCCATGTGTGGTATCTTATGAAATACACATTTTTGTTTTCATTGTAATGATTACTGTTGTCATGAATTTAAACAAATGAATATTTTAGTGTTAACAATAATTAGTTTTAATTAAATAAACATTTAATGATTTTGTAACAGAGTATTAATTTGATTACAGTTTCCTTAAATCTAAATAACTATGTGTATTATGTTATTATCTTAAATAATTTATTTATTCATGACACCGACTTCCCCAACTATAGCATAATTTATAAAAAACAATTGGCAACTGACCTAGTTTACACCAGTAAAGTGTGCTCTGCCATTAACGTATGTACTACGAACCACATCAATGAAATCCACGTGTATAGAATATCTACATTTTTAAAATTTAAGAAATGCATGTAAATACATTGTTCTATGTTCAACAAATATATAAATATATAAATAAAAAAAAAAAGGAAAATAATGTAAAGTATAGGTTCTGAATGGAGGAAGTTAATGATATAAAAAACAATATAATAGTTTTCAACACGCCCACCAAGAGTATCTGACCCGAGGAGCGAAGAATATCTGTGATACAGAGTATGTCCGGCTTTCTTATCTATACTTTACTTTATTTCACCTTTTTTTTTTTTATCTACCTAATAAATAAAGAAAAGGAAAAAATAATTTATGAAAAAAGTAAGTATAATGTTTTGAATGATCGTATCCTCAATATGCAACCAGATATAAATTTAAAAAGACTATATCATATACATCATGTTAGCTTTTTATATATTATAACAATATATTCATATTATACATTATGACGACATTCATCAAATTGAACATACTCTTATTATGAATATAACTTATTTCTAACCTTAAAGAAAACCAAAGATATTATATATATATAAGATATTACCAAAGACATTACAGTTCTCCCCCTTTTAGATTAAAACATAAATTACATACAATTACATTGCATAACAATCCATAATTTTCTAAAAATGCCAAAACAAAAAAATATACATAGGTATATAAAGTATAAAAACCTAACTAACTATATCCCAGGGGTCTTTAACGATAAATAAGACGTCACTGATTTTAACTCGATCAACGGCACTTATGGATTTATATGAAATAGATAATCTAAGTAGGTATATCAATTGAATCATCACAAATAAAATTGAGTACTTTCGAAAACAATTCTGGTGATAATATATCGTAATTAGATTGTACAAACAGTAATTAACAAACCACCTTCAAACCCAATTATTGACAATTATACATATAAAATGTTGAAACCAATTTTCTTCAAACCTAAATTTAATAATGGCAAACCTATCGAATGCATAAATGATTTTATTGAAAATTATAATTTTATATCTGTTTCAAATGAGTGGTCTGAGGACAAAAAAGGGACTCATCTGCCCATTTACTAGAAAAATAGTGCAAAGTCATTCTGTCAAAATTGTATTTTTGATAATCCTATGTCGTCATGGATACGGATAGAAACAGTACATTTTGTTTCACTTGGTCAGACTATAATGCTTAAGGTAAAACTAACTAATAGAAAGTTAAAATTGACAGAAACAATATCATAATTTTCAGCAGATTTCCTAATATTGGTGCATAAAGTCAACCCAAATATGACAGAACTAGAAAAAATTTATTTCAATTTAAAAGTTTTTCTCTCTGATTTTTATAACCTAGTCGCATTAATGGATATTAATACATTTATTGAATTACAAAAATTCAGGAAATTGTTCCATCCGGTGTTCCGTGAACTTAGGGTAAGTGTTCCACCATAATTTAAATATTAATAGAAAAAGTCAAGTAAAATGCAGGCAACAAAACCAGACATAGTTCGCACCACGGATCTTCTTCGTTCCTCGAGTCAGATACTCTTGGTATATGAGTAGAATTTTAAAGAAACGATAAATCATTTCCGCATTTTGAAGATTCTGAACGAAAGAAGTTAATAATATAAAAAACAATAATAGATGTCATTTTCAATCCATCCAAGAGTATCTAACCCGAAGTGCGAAGAATATTCGTGGTGCGAAATAAGTCCGGCTTTTTTGTCTATACTTTACTTTACTTTTTTTTATCTAATAAATAAAGAAAAGAAAAAAAACGGACATACTTCGCACGATGAGTATTCTTCGCATCTTTGGTGTGAAGCTCTTGGTGGGTGTATTTAATTTTAAAGAAATGATAAATCATTTCTTCAATAAAAAGATTCTAAACGAAAGAAGTTAATAATATAATGAACAATAATAGTCGTCATTTTCAACACACTCGCCAAAAGTATCTGACCTGAAGAGCGAAGAAGATCCGTGGTGCGAAGTATGTCCGGCTTTCTTGTCTATACTTTACTTAACTTTACTTTTTTTTATCTAATATATAAAGGGAAAAAAATAAATGTGAAAAAAAACGTCTAAAAATTTTCTAATATGTTACTCTTATTATTATCTATCAATTAGTTAAAACCGCGAAAATCTTGTAAAATATAACGTGATTCGTCGTTTTAAAAAGATTAAGAACCACTGGTCTAAATAAATTAAATCGAAGAGTTTATTCCGTTTGTGCGAGTCGAACTGATTTTGACGGCAGGTTTTCACGGGAAACGAAGTGTCGAGTACAGCAAGTATTTTTATATAAAAAAAAAAAAGCGGTTTGCGGTGAACGACCAATAGAAAAAGAAAAAGAAAATGAAACATTTTTTTTTTTTCATAATAATGTCGTTTCCTGTGGGTAGGTGGCGACAGCAGTGGTTGCAGAAGTATGGGTAGTGGTGGCGGTGGAGGCAGTGGTAAACTGAATTATATCGTACGTGGACTCTGGTGTCGCAAGCGGTCAGGTCACTTTCTCTCCCGGATTCCTACTAAGTACTTCCGAGACACGTAGTTTACGTACAATCACGTACACGTGGTTTGCACATTTTTTTTTCTCGTCTCTGCCATTGTTTACCGTCGTAGGTACGCGTTAAATTGCAATATTCGTAGTCTATTTCTCTTCCCTTACCTATTTACAACATAATGGCCGTAAAAAATACAAGAGCTTTTAGCAAGCGTATTGCCAAGTCCTTCGGGAATACGCAAAAGAATAGCACCGCTGCTATGATTGTCGTTACCTTTTCTTTGACTTTGTGCTTCTGTTTGCTGACCACCACCGGCGCAGCTTCCATCCATAAGAGGGTAAGTCCTCGGTATTACCGTGACGACATATATTCAAAGCTTAATAATTGCTTTATTTTTTATTTTTTTTTGTTTTTTTCAACCGTTAACCTAGAGCGCTGTCAATTCTGCAACAGATTCTGCCAGCAACACGATGGCTGTAAACATCGCCAACGGTACCTGCGCCTTAAACTCTGAGTGCGGATGGTCAGTCTACACGCCGTTCTCTCGTCAAATCAACTATTATATTAAAAATAGGTACGAGAGTTTCATTTTTTCCCCCTTTAAATCCTCTCCCCCCATAAACAGGCAACTAAAACAAAATTCTTAAATGTCCAAACCGACATTGTTCGATACAGGTGTGACTGTGACAAAAGCATGGCTTGTTTGAGAGCCGAAGACAATCTTTCAATGCACGCTTACACCTTTAGATGCAGGTTCAGACAACAGACTACAAACACCACCGAGGTCACACCTTGAACTCCGTGAAATTCGTTTGCGGATGCTATCTGTCGATGAAACGGAAAACACTCGGACAATTCGTTATCGGCATGGAAAAGTTCACTAACATATATTTTAATTTACTAATTTTTTCTTTTAGTTTTAAGGTAACGGAATTTCACATGTTTGCATTAACTTATGTAAGATTAAATTATAAATATTACATTTTAGCTATTATAAATGATTTACCTTTTAATGTATACATTTTCATTTTTATTTTTATTTTTCAATTTTTGCTTATTATATCAGTATTTAATTTTCAATTTCATTATTTTTTCGTTAAAATTTAATGGCATTAGGGGATTATTCAACTCTAATAATTAATAATCTCTGAGGATTAAACCCCAATTATTGGGGTTTAATCCTCAGCGATCTTAGTAGTTTAATCCTAATCCTAGTATTTTTTTTCGTACCATTTAAAACTTTGTTTAAATTAAACTTTAGATTTATTTCGTTTAAATTAAATTATTTCAGTCACTACCATTTTTTTTTTTAACAATGTTGATTCAATTATTTAGCGTTAAATGCAACCAATAATATTTAGACGATCGTCATTTATAGTGTCAGTCAAATCAATATGTATTTGTATTTTTTTTTTTCCAATCAAATTACAACATACATATTGCATTTGCTTACCCATTAATCATTATTATTTAAATTACGTCTATGTTTATTTTTTTTTAATTGTGTGATTACTTTAATAAAGAAGAAAAGATTAGATTTAATTTGTGTCTACTGTCTAATCATTCTGATCATTATCTTTTCTGTTCAAATTCCTTTTTTATTTTATTATTGTACTTTGTTGTATCTACAGAGATGACACTATGTTGTACAAACGGTGTATTATTTTATTATGAGGCATGTGGCAATAAGAACTACTTCACAGAGGCCATAGTGATGGCCAACAAAAATGGATAATGTTAATATTGGTTGTTTGTTATTTGACATTGGCCATTAGCAATTTAATAGTTTTAATATAATCGAGATCAAGGCTTAGCTAAAGGTGGATTATCATGCCCCCATTGAACTCTTTGACATCCTCAAAAAAAAAAAAAAAAAATGGTAGAATATAATGTTATTCAAAATTGAAAACACCATTCTTTTTAGTTTTTGATTATAAAATATTATGTGGAATTGAATTTGTTATCAACTATTTTGTTTGTAATATATAATACAATATACATGATGGAAAGAAAAGCATAGTAATCCATATGATATTCCTATCAGTGTATTCAGTGATTTTCCCATCAAATTTGTTGAGGGTAAATACTGCACCCCCCCCCCCCCCGAAAATCGTT
>JAIPRM010011071.1:0-13214 GCA_025469315.1 Stegophylla sp. TES_Ste_2020
TATTAATATTAATTATTAATTCGATAATGATTTAGATAAAAACAACTTAGATTATTTAGACACTATAAAAATTAAAGGTCAACTATTGAATACAGCGGATAATAAATGAAAAATTATGGGAGGGGCTACAGCCCCCTCAGCCCCCCCTCTGGATACGCCACTGGTGGACAACAACATATTTTTTATTTAAAAATTATTAATTAAACGTTTTAAATTACGAGTAAGTGCTTTTAGAGAGTGTTATTATGATGTTGCATGTAAGTTGTAAATCAGACCATTCGATTATTTTCATATAAAAAAAAAAAAAGAAAGAAAACAAAAGAAAAATCATTTTTTTTAACAAAACAATTTTGAGCAGAGCTTCGGTTAATATGTATACAATAATAATAATAATAATAATAGGTATACCTAACAAAATGTTATTTATTAATGTTAGATACTCGATATTTTGTATTTGTATTGTGTATGTGTATGTGTGTGTGTTTGTTTGTGTTATGTGATAAACCTTTTAATAAAAATAAAAAAAGTAAAACAGTAAAAATTTATTTTTATAAATTAATAAATTGTTAATCTTTCTGTAAGTTTAATGTAATTGGCGTTTTGGTGTTTTTTTGGGGGAATATTTGGGTTTTGAGTTATTTATTGATTTCACTTTATTTTTTCACCTAGATACCAAGTTTCATAAAAATCAGTTAATCCAATTTTCTTTTACGTACATTAAATCGTGTAATTTTTAGTAAAAATCTAACGGTTTCCGCCGAAATGCAAATTTCAAATAGTTATAAAAAAAAAAAAAAAAAAAAAAATGACTTACGATTTTCGAGATTTCTTTAGATGCACCAAAATAATTCTCATATTATTTTTAATAAAATCAATCTAAATTTAAATTTTTATAAAGTTTGCTTTGAAAAATAAATTTATTTTCCGAGTCTTTTTTTGTCAGAGTTCGTGTAGTTTCTCCCAATTGAGAATTTCGTAAGACTACCTCTCTCAAAAGTACCATCTAGATTCGGAAGATAAATTTCGAGATTCAAAAAATTTCCTGTCGAAACATTCCGACAAATACTTCCATGCTAAAAAATGTTTATAGAATAGGGAATAAAACAATCAAAAAGAATTATCATTGTAAAAAAATACTAGCTTATTTGCCGTACTCAGCATCTAAAACGTCAAACGTCTTTAAGGGATGAGAATTTAATAAAAATATACGTTCGTACATCACCACTCTTGCACTACGCATAAATTATTCAATATACACTGTCAATCGACATTTTTCGCGAGCGTTTTTAACTCAAAAATTATGCGCTATGAATTATGTGGTGTGGCACCACGTTAGACGCGTATTATGAATTCGAGTTTTACGACTTTGCGTTCGAGCGGTCGTGTCGAATCGGGTCCCAAACACAATATGTCGCGGATATTCCTGAATCATCTGTTTTTGTTATTATTTATTTATTTTTTCTATGGGCGTTTCAAATATCATTCGAACTGCGATAAATTATTATCGTTTTTAAAACGGCGTTAATTCCTGAGAATAATTTGGGTTTATGGTTTTGGTGATTCGAGACTAGGAAGTCTCAGGGTCACCGATCCAATGCGTCCAGTATACTGTTCGAATATTTATCGCGCGTTTGAAATCGGTTTTTTTAAAACAGTTTTAATCCGAAATTTTCCCACACGGGCTGCCGTAGTCAAGACGCGTGTTTTGCTCGGTTTATATTGTTTTTCGAGTGCGATATGACTTATTTCCGCTTCATGATTTCTCAAATCACAACATACGCGCACAATGTACGAGGGGCACGAGTGTATACAGAGTTCGATTTTTAAAATTTTAGGTGTAGACCGGATATAAATGTTTTATAAATTTTAAATGTCAAACGCTGCACCCAAGGCCGTAGCCAGCATGAAATTTTTATTTATTTTTTTTGGGGGGGAGGGGGGAGGAGAGGGTTAGATTTTAAAGACGTATTTTAACAAAAAAAATCTCAAAAAAATCTGTTTGCCATAATAATAAATATATTATCATGAAATTTATGCAATTTTACATAAAATAATATTATTAATTATTATATAATTTTATTTATTCTGATTTAAAAATAAATTTCGGGCGGGGTTTAAACCTGACTACGGCCTTGGTTGCACCAACACGAAGGAGTAATTATTGCGTAACGTTCATCAATATACATCAGCAAACGATAAAAAATATATATATATATATATATATATATAATTAATAATAACAATATCTTTGTATAGAAAATTTACTTATACATATATAGGGTTCTAAAATTTCATGTAATAAAATTTTTCGTGAAATATTTCATAAAAAAAGATTCATGGAATTTTTTTTTTTTTTTTTGATTGACTGAAAATGTTGATGAAAAATAAAAATTTGATAACAACTAAAGTATGAAATACAGTAAACACTTTTTGTAATATTATATATGTAGTACATTATACAAATTACATTATTATTTATTAATTATTATTATATGTTAATGGTGGGATGCCACAAGACTCGTATATTATAATAATACACGTAAATTGCAATTTTTTTCCACACTCGTCAAAAATAATGAATAAATAATAAACATGTCATCGTTTAATATACTTGGTATTTATGCCACGAGATTTCAAAAAAAAAAAAAAAAAAAAAAACAGCGATTTGTGATTTATGTCGTTCGACGACTAATTTGATATATTTTTTTTTACTCTTTATATAACATATGTATTTATATATATTTGACCGTCATTATATTATATTTTTCCCCTTTTTAATAACCGCTCGGCAATTTCGAGGTCCACTAGGCTGTGGCGTGGTGTGTGTGCGCACGATGAAATAATGTATATAAAAAAGCCGATGTAAAATATGGCCAAAGGATAAAGTAATAAATCTAAATTCTACCCTATTTGCCACGGGGATGGAGACGATCGGGGAAACACACACACACATATACTTGCCCAAACATACAAGCGCCCACGCACGCACACACATACACACAGGCATAATAATAGTAACGTTTTCTTATATACTATTATTATTATTATTATTATTATTATATATTCCGGGGATCGACAAGGTTTTGATTAATGAAGAATTAGATGTAGGTGGATAACGGTGGCACGAGGATGTTTTCTGCAAACTAATATTATCAGCCACTACTATAACAACACAACACACTTCGGTCCCTTTTCACACTGCGCGGCTGTATATAATAATAATCATATCATCGCTCGTGTTACCACCGAGGCTATACACACACCACTGTATACGCGTCTGCTGCTGCTACTACTCGCACGGTTCCCGACTCTTCCCGCCATGTCCCGGGACACGTCCGACATCCCTGCAGGTCTTCCGTTAATTAATGACTCCGCGGGGAAGTATATGTACGTCGGGGCACCTGTCAAGCGTGTGTATAGCCGACGCGAACTTTTGATATTGTGCGCGAGTGTATGCGTGTACACACACACACACACACACACACACACACACACACACACACACACACACACAGCGGTTAACGCACTATTGAAGCCGATATTACGTCTGCGCGCGTTCGAACGTCTCGAAAACTTTGAATATTTATTTTCGTTTTACCTCCGACTCTGCGCGTCACCCAATAACACTATCGGTGTAAATCGAGAATATGAATTTGGTGTCGGGTGTGGCCATATACAGGACGATTCGTTAATTATTATTGATTTTTCTTGCCCTTAAAAATATTATACAATTTTTTGTTTTAACGTTCAAGACTCTATGAAAACCGTGTTTTTTGAGACTCACGTTTTTTTTTTTCGGATCGTGTCACATTAAGGACGATCTGTGGTGATGCAAATGGGTTTTTTTCTTCAAATGGCAACCCTATTTTTAACTGCACAATTTTATCCGAGTAATATTATTAATTTCCTGAATGAGTTTTGATGTATTGAAAGCAAAATTCAGTAGTTTTTTGAATTATTCAATTTTAAGCATTTTAAGGTCGATAGCGTCTTGGAAACATATTTAGTTACCCACGTATAACCCGTCAAATTAATCTTGGTCGGCGGTCACCGTTAGAATTTTAAACTAAAAACGGTTCGATAACTAAAATATTCTGCAAAAATAATCATATCGTCTAATGCACTTAATTAAAACTCACATGTATCAATGTATAAATCTACTGGATAACGATAATATTTTTAATTGAAAACAATTTTCAAATTAATTATATTCATATTATAGGGCAACGGTGGGCAACGGTGGGCAACATTTTTTCAGCGAGGGCCATGAAAAAAATAAAATAAAATTATGGCGAACCAAGAATTTAAAATTGTCACTTTAAGGTATTAATTTTTTTTTTTTTTTTTATTTTGTCATTTGGAACATTTGTGCTACTTAACTTGATTTGTAATTTGTTTGACCGTGGTGAATCGATGTGGATAGCTCAGAAACACAAGTCCATTGGAGTCGGTTACCCCCACTGACTTAGTGTACCGATTGAAAACAACCCCCAGGTTCGACAAATTTCACGGACATAAACGATATTTTATTCCATTTCAAAAATTGTAGCGTTCGGTATTAAGCGAAATCAGTGTTTTTAATATTTTTTTGTTCCCCTCAAAACTGTTCAATAACGCGCCTACTTTCGCGCACATTAATATTCTGCAGAACATTCCGAACGGCATGTTAACCGTAATGGTTTAATACGCCGTACTTCGCGCCGCCGCTCCAGTAGAAAATTAAATTCAATGAAACTTTGGTTGCGATTTGATTGATGGGCAATTAAAATGAGAGCGGTGACCATAAATCAATCTCGAAACGTTATGTTTTATGTTTTCAATAAGGATGCAAAAAAAAAACAAAAATAACAACCGTAATTAATAACATAAGTAAATAGGTATAACGATTTTGTCGATTACAATTTAAAATGATTTTTTCCCACGCTTCCACGTACAGTTAAGTGCTTAGGGGAAGGGAATGGGCAACTCCTGGGCATCAAGTGATATTTTCGATTTTGAACAATTATCTTTCGAATCTTTTTTCATCGTCGCAAAATTCGTCCAAAATATTTATTATAATCTGACCAGAAATTGTATCTTTAAACGGTTCTCGAGTCCTGGGGTAAAACTACCAAAATTTTGAGCATATTCGGTTTTTATAAAGTCGAGTTTAGTCGTAAATTTTGTAATCTCACACTAGGGAGCCGAAGAGTACCCGTGGTGCGAATGACGTCTGGCTTTTTTTTAACGTTTTCCATTCGGAACACATTTATTTCGTGTCGATACCGGGCACAACAATCGAATTGACACGCGAATAAAGTGCCGGTGTCTCACGGTTACCGCGGGCCTTTATGCGGCGGTGGATTAATGGCGGACGCGAACTGATTGATCGGCAAAGCGTTTTCCGGAAAACCAGTTGCATCAATAATCGCAGTCACCGGGGTCGATTACTGTTACGTTTAAACCTCAATTTGATTTAATAATAAGCCGTTACCGCAAAGTGCCGATACAACGAACTGCACGCGGAAAACGTGTGATTAAAGCACAGACTTCCGGAACGAACAACCGAATATTCGTTTACCGTACCGCAGGCATGTCAAACACGTGGCCCGCGGGCATCATACGGCCCTAGATTTTTTTTTTTTTTTATACGACCTATGGTCCAAGTTTTATTTCAATATACCGTAAAATAAAGACCAAATCAAAAAAAAAGATCATGAATAATGTTGGTATTTCGGTGCCTTTTCCAAAGGTTGCTGCGCGAAGTTTGTCGGTCACACATCTGTTAGGTACGTGTATTTTTGAATAAGAATAAAAAAAAATATATATATTTTTAATTTTTTTACATTTTTTTAGTTTTTAGTTCATTTTCTTGACATTCTATGACGCTGTTTAGAGTTTCCGGTGCATTTTAAAAATTTCTGAATACAAAATATGAATTTGAAATTTTATTTTAATATCCTTATTGTACATGCACAAAGTCTGAGAAAATAATAACTTGCTGTAATAGTTAATGATTTATTGAAAAATTCGAGAAAAAAGAAAACAACCCTTAAATGTAATGTGAAACGTCGAACAGGAGGTAAAGTATAACTAGTGTTGTTAGATGAAATTTATAAATGATAAATGGATACTGTAAATTTAATTCCAAAGTTCTAAAATAAGTCCCTCCCCTATTATATCATAATATACGCATCGTCATCGGTATGCCCAAAGCGACTTAAGTAGGGGGTTTTGATCGAGAGGGATGTTTATAGCGCAGTCCTAAATCGTGTGTGGAAAAAAACAATCTAGAGGAAATTCGGACCATTTGTCGAGTTATAATAATAATCGTGTTTTGACTGAGCGTTTTTATCGATTTCCACTATATTGTCTAAAAATATTACGGGGTAGAAGACAATATTATTGTTATTATTACTGTTATCATTATAATGTTTCAATGAGAGTTTTCCGTTTCCTCTGGCGTAATTCGACACGAACTCTGTGTGGAATGGGCCTACGACATTTTAACGGGTAAAATCGAAAATATCTCAGAGGGGTAGTTCAGCCTTCGCTTCCACGCAATAGTAGCGTCATCGAAAGGCCTGATGAATATTATGCGTGTTTACGACAATGGGCAAAAATGTTATTGCACATAATATCATAAATATTTGCACACTGTCCAAACAAGAGAGCTTATTTAGGGGTAACAAAATGAGTTTTCCAAAATACTGATGAGTTTAATACACACAAACGTAATTTGGGTGTCTAATCCCCCGCTCTTCAAAAAAAAAAATAATAATTGTAGCCTATTCATAAATGTTTGACAAAATACATTAAAGTGATGAAGTAATTTTGAAATTAATGTATTTTTAGGGGTTGTAAAACGACAGACTCGTATCTTTGAAAACATTTCCGGGGTGTGAAATCACCCCTATCGCGATACCCATCGGTGACGCCTACGCCAATGACAATTTTAAATCGGTGAAGAACTAAGAATTTTATCGTTTTCGTTCTCCACATTTCAATGCTCATGGAATACAGAAAATTTTTAAAAATATGAACACCATTTCGCTTTCTAATTATGTCCATAATACTCATTTTAAACACAACGTTAACATAATATTATGTACCTCTAAACTAAGAATTACTTTTGCTTATTATTGTCACCGTACTCTAGATTTGTCTAAAATTTACAATTAGTCTCGGTATTATATTCAATGTAGAAATAATTTTAAGAAATGCTTAACTGTAACTTTATTTAACGAACCGCAATTAATACTATCTCATAAGTTTATCGTTAAATATTTAATTAATTACCCGTCTATTAGTAGTTTTACTTTATTCGTACACTCGTACACATTAAATATTAAAATTATTACTCATTAATTCATCATAACGTAAAAGGAAGAATTTTCACCTCTGCAAAACCATGGATTGAAGGTGATTAAGGCTAATTAAAATTCCTAAATTTGTATCTATTCAATATTATATTATGTCAGAAGTCAATAAAATTATTATTATTAAGTAAAATTATTGTCTTATATAAACCGGAACTCCATTCAGAATCGTTTAATCACAGAAATTTCGTATGATTTTTTAAAAATTCAACGCACCCACCAAGAGTGTCTCACCCGGGGAGTGGGAAAAACTCATGGTGCGAAGTATGTCGAGTTTTTAATATTATGATTTCAGTGTAGTCACTAATTGGAGAGAATCGACTGAATAACAATCACTATATTCGCACCCCGGGGCTTTATTAAATTGTTTTTTTTTTTTTTTTTTAATGTTTTTAATGACTCGATTTGTATGCAGTTACATATTGGTCGTGTACATTATGCGGGTCACTTCCGTTTCAAGAAATCCGAGCGGAATAGACTGCAACAATTATAATAACAGCGGCTATTGTTACGGTTAATATTATTTTCCCGGTATTTTATTCAGTGTGTTTTAATTTAGCAATTTACTCGCTGGTGAAATAACTTAATAAACTCACGCGCGTTATAACGGCATACACAGGGATGTTAAGTAGTATTTATCATTTAAATGAAATTGGCGCAACTAGAAGAACTTTTTTGAGGGGCTCAAATGTTTATTTGATTGACTAATCCCCCCTCCCCACCAAAAAAAAGACATTAACCTTATGCAATTTTCAAAAAATCCGGGGGGCTTTTGTTGGAGTTTTTGGAGGGCTTAGTCCCCCAAGCCC
The DNA here is from genome assembly GCA_025469315.1 of Stegophylla sp. TES_Ste_2020. NCBI lineage: Eukaryota > Metazoa > Arthropoda > Insecta > Hemiptera > Aphididae > Stegophylla > Stegophylla sp. TES_Ste_2020. The sequence continues at coordinate 8,168 of JAIPRM010011071.1, forward strand.
CCTTTAATTACGCCTATGCTACTAAATTAATCAAGTGATTCTTATACATTTATGCGCTATTTCAATAAAAACGTGTTTTGTACACTCACACGGTCTTATAAAATAAGAAGAAAAATGGTCTTGCCGACAGTCTAGACGGATAAGCTCGTTTTGATAGATGGACTTGTCGAAACGAGTTTTCGATATCCAGAGATCTAAAATTATTTTGAGTAGAGTCCAGATAGGTAGGCTCTCTTGAACTGAAGGTCTGCTAACACCCGAGTTTTCAATACCACTAGTCTAGACCACCATTTGGAACTAAGATTATTGATTATTATTATTATTTTTTTTTTTTTTTTAGTAAAGATTTAATTCTAAGTGCTCAATCTGTTTTACTTTTTAATATACAAAGTTTTATATATTTAAAAAATAATAAAAACGTTTGCAGTGTTCATTATTCAAAAAAAAAAATCTCTAATCAGTATTTCTACTTCTTTGTGAAAATAAAATACGAGGTGTAATGGTAATTGAATTATTATATTAATATTATTATAAGTATATTGAGAGTTTTGGGCCGTTGCGTCATATGTTATAATTGCAACGTACATGGCAGTCCCCAGCCCTGATAGTAACGAATTCAACAGCTGTTTTTTCGTGCACTATTTATAGACCAAATGACTCAACTTACAAAACAAAATCGTACACACGCGTATAATAATATTCTCGAAATGTCAACATATTTCTATCCGATGATATTATCTCCGCTCGCGAGTGTGTTATATACGGTCATTACTTAATCGTTTGGAGAGCGTACCAAAATATATGTAACTATATATATATATATATATTTAGAGGTTTTTTTTTTTTTTTTGTTTTTTTGCTTAGCGCATCACGCGGTGGGATTTAGTTTATACATATATATATATACAGTTCTACCGGTACTTATGGGTGGTAAATACTTTAATCCCAATGGCTTGTAACCGAGCGTGACTGTGTGTGTGTGTGAACTAAGCCGGTAGGTACTGAACGTTTTCGGAAGAAGGGACAGCGAGAAAAAGAGGGGGTGGGAAAAAACGCTAGAAAAATACCGAGACCTCACCCTGGGTGGTGGTAAATAGCACAGCCGTGTGTCGCGGGTGTGATGTCGTTTAAAAGGGAACGTAAAAAGAATCTGAGGCGCACGCGCGCCAAGGGTTTGGCAGAGACTCAGGGAAAAAAAGCCGGACATACTTCGCACGATGGGTGTACTTCGCAGGACGGGTGGTATTCTCTTGACGGGCGTATTACATTTTAAAGAAACGATAAATCACTTCTTCAGTAAAACGATTCTGAACAAAGGAAATTAATAATGTAAGAAAAAAAAAAAAATTTCAAAAAATGTCCAAAATTTTTTTTCACATCAAAATTTTCTTGCGCCAAAATCATTTTCTATCTATGTTTAAATTTTCATAAATTTCGGATCAAAAAATGATGGTTTCCGAGTCGTTTTTGTCAAATTTTGGGTAGTTTTTTTCAAAAAAAAAATTGAAGAATTGAGAAATCAAAAAAATGACCTCTCTAAAGTACAATCTAGAGGCAAATCCGGTTTCAAAAAGTTATTGATCGAAACTTTTGGACAAGTATTTCTATACAAAAAGTTGTACACGGAAAAAAAAAATAAACATCATTGTAAAATCACTAGCTTCTTCACTTCATTCAGAATCTAAAAAACCAGGAAAAAACTAAATAAAATTAAATACCACTGACTATATTATGATGTTTACATACGCCCGAGAAAACCCGCAGCGGTAAAATACGACGACGACGACGATCGTTATTGACGAGTTATTCGCGCGCGAACCGAACGCGGATGTTGGGTGGGCCGGTCAGGAGGAGGAGAAAGCGAAACGATATAATAAAGATCCGGAGCAGGAGATAATACACAGAAGTGTACGCAGTAATAATAGTGATGCGGTGGAGTATTAACGCAATAAAAGAAAATGTCTGGTGATTTGTTTTATGAATACTACTGCGGCGGCGGCCGGGCTATCGTCGTGATGGTCGCAGCTAATGGCTAGCAGCAGCATATTAACGAGACAAATGTACTGTGTGTTGTGTGTGTGTGTGTGTGTTTCAATTCGTTTATTCTCTTTTAGTTTCGTATGTTCACTACAAAATATCGGCTGATAATAATATCCCGGCCAAAATATCTCATAACTTAAGTATTCCATGACGAATTATCCAGTGGAAAAATGTCCTATAAAAACGTATACTTAAATCAATTACATTAGAAATCGAAAATTGATTTTAGAATTTTTCGTGATCATAATGATGAGAGAGTTATAGGAGGTAAAATTGATAAAACATACTGCAAGCAAATATGCGACGAAAAAATAATCGAAACACTGCACAAAACTATACATTTCAATCCAAAAATATGCATAAAACCCTAATCATGAAAAAATATTGAATTTTATTTTTATAAGTATTAAGATCCTGAACGACGTGAATTTACAATGATGTTTATTCTTTATTTTAATTATTTTTTTTTTCTGTAAACTTTATGAAAATTCAAAAATAGATAGAAAATGATATGAGAAACATTTTTTGTGCAAGAAAATTTTGATACTGTAAAAAAAATTTTAGACATTTTTCTAACACTTTTAGATTCTGAACGTAGTTCATTATGATTTTATAATGATGTTTATTATTATTTTTTTACTTTTTTTTTCTTTTTTCACTTTCTGTGAACCCTTTTTCGTGTAGAAATACTTGTTCTTTATTTATTAGATAAAAAAAAAGCGAAATAAAATAAATTAAAGTAAAGCACAATTGTTCTTTTTATTCTTAACTTCCTTCACACCCACCACGAGTATATGACCCGAAGAGCGAAAAATATCCGTGGTGGAAAGTATGTGTGGTTTTTTTTTTTAGTTAATTTTTATAAAATTTTACATTCCGATAGGAAATATAAATCACGAATAAAAAATAATATCTGATATAGAAGTAAATTACGATTCAAAAAGTTACTGTTCGAAACTTTCGATCGAGTTTATTCATATGAAAATGTGCACAGTTGCACACATTATAAAAAAATAAATAAAGAAGTGAAAAAATAAACATCATTGTAAAAACATAAGCTTTTACGCATCCACCGAGAATCCAAAACAAACATAATTATAAAAACACTGTACTTTTAATCATTACTTTCATTTCAAAGGTTCGAGTTTTAATTAATATTTGCACACGCGATATTATTCAATCAACGGGACATTTTACCGGGATATATTTGATTAAGGGATACTTGAACGCGTCTAGCGCGTATTATATACGATTGGTATTTAAAACGGCTTACTTGAAAACGAGGGGTAAAAATGACATAAGGACAATTGCTGAAACACGTATCAACGCGAAAAAAAAATAATATAAACGTACGCACTTCAGTTAATTCGTTGTCGTCGGAACGTTATATGGGAACATTTAAGCCCACACACACACACACACACACTATTTCACAGTAACACGTCAAATCGAGTGCTAGGAAAACGTTATACGGTGAGATAACACTGATATTCGAGACGACTTTCATTTCAAAACACGATTGGCCGCTGCGATATGCGTAGTGTATATTAGCTGCTGTGGTGGCGTCAAATATTAATAATTATTGGAGGGGTGAGGCATATAGGGTAAGATCGTTTCCTGACTGAGCATTTTTCCTCAAATATCTATTGTGTTTGTATTGTATTTTTTCATAACATATTTTCAGGAGAGTGTATTGCTAAAAATGTTTTAATTTGAAAATTAAAACACTCCCGTGTAGCGTCTCCCCAGTATATGAATATAACGAATTTAAGCGAGTTGAGATTTTCGAACGAAAATCGTTATTGTAAAAAATACCTAATCGTATAGCTAATAAGACAACTATTATACACACAAATAACACATTATAATCGAAAGGAACATTAAAGTTTTGACAGTGTGGGATGGAATTTTAAAAAGAACATTTTTCGAAATTCTCAATTGTTTTCACAAAATTTGGAAATAACTACCCGAAATTTCACAAAACTGACTTGGAACATATCTTTTTTAATCTAAACTTTATGAAAATTTAAACAAAGATGGACAAAAATATCAGAAATTGTCTGGCGCTAGAGAATTTCGATAATCTGAAAAAATAATTTTTGTAAATTTTTTATTTTCAATAAAATTTTCTTTTTTTCTTTTCTTTATTTATTAGGTATAAAAAAGTAAATTAAATTAAATTAAAGTAAGGTACAGTAAAGTATAGACAAGAAAGCATCGGAAATACTCTGCACCATGGGTATTTTTTCGCTTCTCGTGTCAGATACACATGTCGGGTGTGTTGAATATGGATGACCCATATTGTTCTTTATATTATTCTCATGTATTTCGTTCAGAACCATATATTAATGAAGTAGTGATTTATCCTTTCATTAAAATCCGACACATCTACCAAAAATATCTGATCCGAAGATCGAAGAATACCCATGGTGTGAATTATGTCCTGCTTTCATGTCTATACTTTTTCCGCATTGCGCTCACGACGGAATATCGCGAAACCACCGCAATTCATATGCCAGACCCATTTTTCGAATTCGATTTTTACGATACTCTCGATGGGAGATTTGGGGTTCGGAGGCTGATTCCCGTCACATCCCCCGTACGTTATCACACCCCCAACGATCTCGATAGCTGCAATCTCGGTTAACGATGAATGCGAGGGCGTGGACTTGTGCAGAGTGCGCGGTAGTGTTGACGACCGCATCTAAACGGAAACGAGACACGTGAAATTTCGGATTATCACAGGACTGCGGCAAGTTTGACATAACTCTGTATACTGAAATAAATCCTTTAAAGAACGTTTTAAGTAGCCGAAAAAAGCACAAAGAGAATTCGTTAAAACTCTAAGAAACTAAATTTTATTTTTTAAAAAGCCGGACATACTTCGCACGACGGGTGGTATTCTCTTGACGGGCGTATTAAATTTTAAAGAAACGATTAATCATTTCTTCAGTAAAACGATTCTGAACGAAGGAAGTTAATAATATAAGAAAAAAAAAATGTTCGA
>JAIPRM010011072.1:0-13213 GCA_025469315.1 Stegophylla sp. TES_Ste_2020
ATGAGAAAAAAAATTCTTAAATTTTATTTTATATATATATAAATTTGATTTTAAAAATTATGGGCCGAATTTTTTTTGGGCCGTAAGCAATTGCTTATTTTGCCTACCTTTTAATCCGGCCCTGCTTTTAACCATTCTATTGCCTCTTTAGTAACTTGGTGGATTCCTACAGTTCCTTGTTCGAATAATCTCTTGGGACATTTTATTATAAGAAATGTATTATATAAATAATTTTATAAACTTTTACTTTTTTTGAAGGTAAAAAGAAAAAGTTTGATAAGCATTCTGAAAAAGTTATAAATACTGCAGTTCTGACTACATCTAATGGATATATGACAAGAAATAGGCTAAAAAAACAACTAACAGGTATATTAAATTGTAAATCTGTAAAATTTTTAGAATTTATTAAATTCTACTACATATCTATGTTTTTTGTTATATTTTTCAAATTAAATTCAGGTGTTAATATATTTTTATTTATATAGAGGTAAATGAATTTGAAAAAAGTGCCACAAAAGAACAATTTACTGAAAATAGAGCCACTAAAGATAAATTTACTGAAAAAAGTCAACCAAAAAAGAAATCAGGTATTTGCTAACATATTTAAAGTTTATACTTTTTTAGAAAATACAGTTTAAAGAACAGAATACAATAATATTATATTTTGTTAATGAACTTTTGTTATCAAATTGTTTTCAGAAAAAAGAATGAGATCTACCAAATATGAAATTGGGAAAAAAAAACTGAATCTTGGTTTTGGTAAGTGTATTGTTGACTTAAATTTATGCTAACCCTCATTGTGTACTTAAGATTATGAATGGAGAGAAGAAGCTTCTGCTAATGTTTTTACTATTATTTTATTTTATTTTTATTGTGTTTATACTTTTTTGTATAAAAGTTTGACCAGCCAATTTTTAATCAGAATTTTCTTCAAAAAGGTCCTTTTGGGTGATAATTTTTCAAATTCTCAATAGTTTCTCCAAATGTTGGGTGCATGTGCGTTAATTAGCAGTATGTCATACATCATAGTCAGCATTGTCTGTTTTAAGGGTTAATGTTGCAATTCTAGGATTTATATCTCTTAAACTTCTTTACTTTGTGTATAATTGATTCAGTACACAGCAAAACTGGTTCCCAGTTTATGACTGTTTTCGCATTCTCTTAAAGATGGTTGTTTGAAACATTTTGGTGTGTTGGCGTCTTCTCATCTAATTTCTTGAAGTGTTACACACTTCGTTCCATATTTTTTTAATTTCTTAACCAAGTTCAAAGCCCTACCTTGTTTGTGCAAGGTTCGCACATTCCATGGAATTTCCGTTTTCCAGTTTCCAATCGTTTTGCCACATAGTTTGAGTCTTGTTGTGTAAGTCCTAAACAAATATATTTTTACAAAGCAGTGTCGTTGGCTCTGCATCCAACCCCTCAACCTGGTGGACCAGATTACCCCAACCAGTTAAGGCCAAGGTATGGTTACTGCAATATACCAATGGTATACTGGGTGATGAGGCACCATTTTCCCCATGTCATAAATGGTAGATCTTAAGCCGCTATAAAAACGCTGCCCAGGGTGCACTACGATGAAGTGATCTACTATTGCACCCCAATTTATATTAAAAACTAAAATAAATTTTATGAAAGTTCACTTTTTGACTTAATTTAACATATTTTATCAGTTTTTTTGGTAGTTTTTTCTTACACTCAGAGAAAGTATTGAGAGAATTTTGAAAAATTGCTTCTACCATTTGGGTATGATTTCTAATCTAAAAAGTACAAAACTTTAGGACAAGAATTCTATTTGAAAAGTGTTAATACAATATCAAAAATTAAAATTTTTAGCAAATTTCTTTTTAAACTTTTTTTTTTAAAAAATATGATCAGGTTTTAAAAAAATTTTAAGCAAAAAGTACAATTTTGAAAATCAATTTTTTTATTTTTTTAATAGTTCATAGTATTTGTAGTATAATAAACATTATTCTTATATTTTTTTATTAATTGTAGCATTTAAATGTGAGAATATTGTATGGCATTCATTTTTAGGATTACCAACCACATTTTTATATTTATTATAATTTCAAATCATAATAGTTGCAGTACTTAAATAAAATTATTTTGGAATTCCATCCATGTTAGAACATTACATTTAAACTTTAGATATTAAACATATATCTTAGATAAGGTGAGAAATCAAGATAATAATTCAACAGTATGTATCTTAAGTTTTAAATGTAGTTATCATTATTTTGTTACATATTTAAAATGCCCAAGCTTTTGGGAATATATTTTTATATAACAAATAATTTTAAGATTTTTGGTACTTTCAAATTTTAATGCCTTAAAAATGTACTATTACGTTTATTGTATTTTTATAAAAAAAAGATATTTTTTCACTATATTAATATTTTATAAGTTTTTATTGTATTTTATATACAACATTTTTTTTACAACTGTATTTTTTCACATTGTCGTATTAATAAGTTGTAATTGAAATATATTTCCATAATATAAATAAAGAAATAAAATAATTTATAAATTTAACATATTGTACTCATTAAAGCAAATTTATTGTTTTCATTTTAGTTTTCAATCATGATATTTTTCAAGAGAGTTTCCTGGGAATTGCTCAAAATCATAAAAAAAATACCCCTTTGTTATTTGAATCAGATTCTGAGTCAGAAATTTCAAGTAGTTGTTTATATGACAGTGTAAAAAGTAATTAAGTATTAAAATTATTTTAGTTATTATGCTAATATATATACTTTTTTTTTTTGGTATTAGACGAAGTCGATGAGAAACCTACGAATAATTCTGAATTCGAATGTATTCCTGTATTTGACAAAAGTAATTATGAATATATAATTTAAATTGATTATTTTATAATATTTTTATGTTATTTAAATTGGATAATTTTTTACCTTTATTTTATTTATGTAATTATTTTAGATGTTCATGTGAAAACATATTCTAACAAAAAGATATGCTCTGCTTATAATATGTCCCATGCCACAAGTAAGTTTATAATAAATTAGTTGATAAGATTTAGTTTTAATTATTAAATATATATTATACATATACCTAAATGCAGAGCGAGCTTTTAACCTTATCACCCTCATTATTGGTTGTAAACTGATAAAATCGGGATTTTTTTTTGTGAATGCTCAAGTTACTATAAACTTTATGTTTCCATAACTCATTTTTTTCATAACACCTCAAGGGTGTCCTGTAGTTATACAAACTTTTATTTTCAAATGGTAATCCCCTATTTTAACTGCAGTATTATATTCAAGTTACTTTTCTGTGAATTCTGATGTATTAAGGAAATACCTATATAAATTTAAATTTTAGATTCATTTATTTTATTGTTTTTTTTTTTCTGTGAACAATTTTCATATATTGATACTATTCCAAAATTCTCGAACAGCAACTTTTTGAAACCTGATTTGCCTCTAGTTGGTACTTTAGAGAGGTAATTTTTTTGAATTTCTCACTTCTTCATTTTTTTTTTCCGGGGGATAAAACTGACAAAAAAAATTCAGAAATCATCATTTTTTGGTTCTTTAAGAAAATTTAAATATAGATAGACAATAATATGAAAAACATTTTAACGTAAGAAAATTTTGAAAATGTGAAAAAATATTTGGACATTTTTCTAAAACTTTTGCTCATTAATTATTATTTCCTTTTCTTTATTTATTAGTTAAAAAGAAAATAAAGTAAAGTATAGACAAAAAGCCGCCAGAAATACTTTGCACCATGGATATTATTCGCTCTCAAAGTCATATACTCTTGGTGAGTCAGTTGAAAATGACAAACTATCATTGTTCTTTATATTTTTAACTTCATTCAGAATACCAGTGGTGTGAATTATGTCCGGCTTGTCTATGCTTTACTTATTTTAGTGTAATTTTATTTTTATTTTATTTTAATATAAACACAGGACAAGCTCAAATACACAAAAACAGTACAAATTTTAAATTTTACTACACATTTTACAATAAAAAGAAGGCGTCATGGTTAGAGGTACAAATTAGGCGAACAGTGGGAGAGTTATTAAGAAGATTTGTGGAGAAACGAGAAATGAAGAAGGGAGTCATAGAACGTGTAGGACGGGAGGGTACTTTGAAGTTAATTTGGTTTAAAATATCAGGGGAATCCAATTTGGAGGAAGGAGGTTATGAATGAAGGAAATGTTGGCTAAATGTCTGTGGTCAGATAGGGTTGAAAGATTAAGGGCGTGAAGAACTAGGGAGTTATCATGAGGAGGGTGAGGAATATGAAGGTGGAACACAGCAAGTTTTTATTTTTTTGTAGATGATTATCTGGCTAATGAAGGCTAGTGAGTTTTATTTCATTTTAGTTTTTTGTTTTAACCAAAGGTTTTGCCATGATTGTTATGAAATTTGCTTTTTTGTATTTTTGATGTCTTAGAAAATTGATAACATTTTATTTGTGGCTATAGATAATGTTGTGTTCTTGGCGAAAAAACTTTGCAAAAGTTATGGTGCTTTGAAATTGCATTATATTGCTGTTGATAGGGAAAATGACGTGTGTGCTATGGTCGAACTAATCACAGATAGTTTGTTCCGAAATACTTGCATGCTCCACCACTAGAGGCTGATAACCATTTTGTACCTATTACAAAATTAAAATTTGGGTTTACAAAGTAAAATCAACTCCTATTGTTGAAGTCTGTTAACATGTTACATGGGTCGTACTTACCAAATCGATTGACACCTTATTCATCAAAATTGGAAGAATAGTTTAGAGGCTATGGAGGAACATACATAAATACAAACATACTAACATACATACATACATACATAAACTGCTAAAACCATAATTCTCAACCCTTCCTTTTGGCGTCACCCATAGTTGGGTAAAAAAGCATTATTTATTATTAGGAAACAAAAAAATCTGTTCCCGAAAAATAATATGACATGTTTTTGCAAAAAAAAATCAATAAAACAAAATAAGTATACTATATATACATTAATACAAAATATACATTAAATTATGTATAATAATTATTTACTATAATTATTAATTTACTATGTTTATTATTAACTACATTTTAATTTTTCAATATAGTTATTTATGTAATATTTTTCAATTTAATTTTCAAATAAAGCTGAGATAGTTAATTACTTTTTATACAATCATTTTTTTTTTTTTTTTTTTTTATCCACACATAATTCAATGATTGATTATGTTAATTATTTATTATTATATTCTTTTTAGCTTTGATAAAACTTGACGAAAGTAATCACAACAAAATATCTTCAAACTTTTTTAATCAAAGTTTTGATTTTAATACTTTTGATATAAATGAAAAAATAACACAAAATGAAAATGACTGTTATGAATTTTCGAAAATCTCAGGTAGTATTTATTTATTTCAATTGTCTTATAGATAATTATAAATATAGTGCTCCTAATTTTCATTGTTTTTCTTAGTAAAAATTATAATTTCATTTAACATATTTTTTTCAAAATCTTAAACATTAAACTATCTTAACCTAAGTAATAATATTAATATTTATTGTTTCAATATAGAACCTGCAATAAGTGTGAATGACAATATTAATGACAAAAGTGCAAATATGACTGAAATTATTAGAGATTCAGAAGAAAAATTTCACAGAGAAAATACATTTTTACCAGGTAATATAATATTAACTTAATTTTATTGGTAGATCTATGGATTATTTGGATGTGATGAAACTTAAATAGAGGTCATTTTTAAAAATGTATATAAAGCCATTAAAATGAGCCATTTCTTTAAATCAATTTTTGTTGTTTAGTCATATTTCAATCTTACAAAAAGGAATATTTGACTAAAAAAAACATATTAATAATAATCTGACCAATTAAATAATAAATTAGTATTAAAATACATAAATTCAGCTTAAAAAAGTGTAGACTTCGCACCACAGGATTTTTTTAGCTCTAGTGGGATCCTTTTGGTGGCTGTATTAAATTTTAAAATAATGATAAATAATTTTTTCAATCGCATGATTCTGAGCAAAGTTTCATTAAGACAAAATGCTTTTCATATAATTGTCTATTTATGTTTAAATTTTTATAAAGTTTGGGTTACAAAAAGATAAATTTCAAGTCTTTGTCAAATTTCGTGTAGTTTTTCCCAAAATTTGATTTTTTTTTTTGAACATAACTTCAAAAATAATAGAGCTAGAAAGTTGAACATTACACCAACTACTAAAAATGGTCATACAGATCTTTTATAAAATTTCAAAAACATTTGATCAATTTTGAGCCTAGTATCGAACTTTGAAATTTTAGAAATTTCGCGATTCTTAAAGTTTTTATTTCATTAATTTTTTAATTTTTGATGTTAAGAACTGAAAAATTAATATGACCTCATTTACATGTATCCGTAAGTAATCTAAAATAACCTTGAAAATCATTAGTCAACTTTTTTATAACCATTTAAACTTAGCATTTTGATCAAATTTCTTTAGTTTTATATAACATTACACACTTGAATGTATGTGCATGTATAAAAGAAAATTGTTCGACCGATCTTTATAAAACAAATCTTATTTTGATCAATAATTTTAATCTTACATTACGATTTTCTGATGGAACAGAAATCTGACCTTTGTTTATTAACTTATTGGCTGGCTGCAACAAAAATTTTCATTTTTTTTTTTTTTTATACTCTTTAACATTTTGTGTTAGGTGTATTCAATAATCAGGGAGTATCTAATGATTCTAATGTTTCTAAAATTGGACATAATTCAGAAAATGAAATAAATTCAAACAAATATGAAGAAATATCATTAGATTTTAAAAGTAAGTAATTTATTTAAGATTATGGCTGTGGTTCAGTATGTTATCTATCACAATGGTTATTTTACATTAGTCATAGATGCTTTTATTATCATCTGGTTTTTGTGAGTAAGCCTATATTCTGTTAATTCAAAGCATTTTAAACATGTCACTGGTTCATTAATTTAAAATTACGTGCCTCTACAATCAATGTTAGCTACACAAGTATTAATTCTTAAGAGTAGTAATAAAACTAAACTTACAAATTGATTAAGTTAAAATCAGGTTTTTGTGTCAAATATCAAATTTTTGTCAGTAGATAACGTATTGAAAAACAGCCAAGATTATTTTCATTTGTACTTAATCTATCATACATTTTTAAATATTTTAATTGCTATAATAATATAATATAAAAATAGAACATAATTATCAATCAAGTTTTCAGGTCTGTAAAATATTCAATAAACTAAAAAAAATATACATAATAAAAATTTGATGAAAATTATACTTTTTTAAATTTATTCATTAATTTATATTAATAGCTATGTAATTTGTTTCTTTGTAAACATAGTATGTCTGCTTATTTAAACTAATTTTTTTATGAAACTGCTTTATTGGAAGTAAACCTTGCCCAAATGTTTGGTTCAGCAAATTTCATCTAATTTTTTCTTTGAGAGGCCATTTTTCTCTCTATTCCCTATAGTTTTTCCAATTGTAATAGTGTAATAAGTGTAGTATTAATTAACTATGGAAAGTTCAAGAGAAAATTGTTAAATAAGCTATAAATTAAATTTTCATTTAGTTGATAATGGTTATTTTGATTTAACTGAAAATTCTATTACTAGGAAGATGAAAATACATTTTGTCAACAATCATTTTAAGATGCAACATTCTTTAAAATAACTAGTTATACAATTTTATTTCAAATTATTTTCCAAATGCAATTATTCATCATTGTTTTTAAATATAAAAATCACTAACTATCTTGTGCTTAGTGAGCATAAATTACTTTATCCAAAATGTTATAATTCCCTTACAGGAGTCAAGTGATCGTAAATTACACCCACTTATATACACTTCAATTCTTAATACTCAATATTCACTCAATGTATACTTTTTCTATTTATAATATTTACTTAAAGCGCTTAAATGGTTAATTCTTTAGCTATGTACTTAATATTTATTTTGTATTATGGTGTACCTACTGCAAATCGATATCAATTATGAAAAATATATTTTTGGTCAATACTAGAACATAATAGTCCTTTATCCAAACATTAATATATTCTGATAGAACAGAAATTTTACCTTTATTTATTGTGCAGAAATTGCTAGATGAAAAAGAAACCTTAAGCTTTGTTTTATTAATGTTAACATTTTATTTTAGGTATATTCGATAATCAGGAAATATCTAATAATTTGAATGTTTCTAATACTGGATATAATTCAGAAAATGAAATAAACTCGTTCAGAGATGAAGAAGTATCATTAGATTTTAAAAGTATGTATTATTTTCATATGTATCTCTTATAACTTATAATAGGAGAGCTGAATTTTATATTTTAATATGATTTTGAAAACAAAATGTTATTTTTGTAGAATGAATGAGTCACTGACTCAAAATTTGTAATTTTTTATTTACCACTTAATTTTACAAGAACGTTGATATATATATATATAATATATCTATCTATATATAAGATAATAATCTATATATATATATACACATATATACAAAATTTTCTTGCTTTTCTTTCTTATGTGATTTTCTATCTATGTTTAAATTTTCATATAGTTCGGATCAAAAAATGATGGTTTCCGAGTCGTTTTTGTTAAATTTTAGGTTGTTTTTTCCAAAAAAAAAATAAATTGAAGAATTGAGAAATTCAAAAAATGACCTTTCTAAAGTACAATCTAGAGGCGAATCCGATTTCAAAAAGTTACTGATTGAAACTTTTGGACAAGTATATCCATACAAAAAGTTGTACACAGAAAAAAAAATAAAAATAAACATCATTGTAAAAACACTAGCTTTTTCACTTCATTTAGAATCTAAAAAATAAAAAAATAAATAAATAAACATCATTGTAAAAACACTAGCTTCTTCACTTTATTCAGAATCTAAAATGCATTTATCATTAATGTAATAATAAAATCAAATTTTAAAAATTTGCTTTAGATATATCAAGAGACCAAGAAATTTTCAATGACACAAATTGTATTAAATCCAGTATTTCCAATACTGAAAATCAATTGAATACCGAAATTAATTCTAACAATTCTAAAGTATTGTCTTTAGATTATAATAGTAAGTTTTGAGTTATAGGTTATTCCATATTGTTTAAAAAATTATTTAATTTATGAATCGATTTGAACAGTTACTACACAATTATGTATTTGTATTATGTTGTTCTATATAAATTTCTTTTTAGGTTGTTTATTTTTATTTTTCAGATTTAAAACTTAATTCAAAGTGTCAGTGTAAAATATTTTTTTCTTTTAACAAAGATGCTAATAAAATATTAACTTCTAAAACTAAGCATTTTGTATTTAATGTCAATGCTAAAAATGTTCGTCAAAAAATATTTCATCAAAAACATCTAGAAGCTAATATTTTGAAAATGCTCATTACTGAAGGAACAAAAGATATTGTTCAATCGGAAATGTGTCTTACAACTAACTCAATTCCAATGAAGAATATTACTTTTGAAAAAAACATTAATTTAAAAGATAGTGATCACATTGAACCAAGAATTTTAAACATACTTAAAGAAGTTCATGTAGGTATAGATTACCTAACTGAATTCTGCGATTTTAATGATGATGGTAATATTATAAAACTTGAAAGTATTTTAAGCAATTAAATAAAATATTAATGGTTTCAGGTAATAAATCACCTAAATTGCAAAATAATAATAAAATTCATGTTCAAGCATCTATACAGAAACTGATAGATAATAAAAGTAAAGAAAGCAGTTTTTATTTATTTGTTCATTAATGAATGTAATAAAATAGTAATAAACAATTTACTTTATGTATTTTACAGATAAAAGTGATATTTCAAATACTCCATTTGACATTAAACTTCCTGTTGAAAATCTTGTTGATTGTGGTCAAAATATAAATAGTAAGTTCTTTGTAGCAGTTATATTTAAATATGTATTTACAAATTTTGTTTTTTTATTCTAATATTATGTTTAGTATATTTTTTTTGTTATTATTATACTTAGGAGTAATTTAGTTATATATTTGATTTTTTAGTTGTTTGATAATTTAAATAGTAAAATATTATTTACCAATAAATAATGATACATGTGTGCACTTTTAGTTACTTATATTTTTATAAAAATTCTTTTTGTTAGAAATTTCATTAATTTTGTTAAATTAATAGTTTTTAATTTTGAAAATAACTTAAATACATTTTGTAAGTTATATTTCAATACATTTTCAGATGATGTTATTAAATCAAATATAATTACAAACAAGAAAAATCATGATGAAAAACTTGGTGTTGATGGAAATGACATTAGTAAGTTCTAAAGTTGCATTTATTTTTGTTTGTACTCTGATACATTAAGTGTGTTTGATTTTTAGCCAACAATATGGATACATCAAATACTCCAAGAAACAAAAACCTTTTTAACAATATACATTTTACTAAATGTGAAATTGGTAAGTTCTAAATTAAAAAAAATATAGCTTGTAATATAGTTATATGACGTATTGTTCTTATTGATGTTTGTTTTTCAGTTGATAATGACACTTTGTCATGTATTAAAAAAAATAATAATCTTCTTTATGAAAATTCTATTGATTATAGTAAAAATTGTATTAGTAAGTTTTTAATTTTAAAATAACACCTTATACTTATATTTCACAAGTACTAAATTTGAATTAATTTTTAGGTGATGAAGTTATTGTATCAAATAGTACATCTAATAATAAAATACTTGATGAAAATAATCTTAGATATGGTAAAAACAAAATTAGTTAATTCTAAATTTGAAAACAACAGCAGTATTTTGTTTTTTGAAACAATAAAATATTTATTTTTCAGGCGATAATGTTTTTATGTCAAATATTACATCAAACCAAACACCTTGCAATGAAAATCAAGTCAGTCTTAATGAAAATAACATTAGTAAGTTCTTAATTTGAAAACAAAATAAGTTAAATAATTTTATATTATATATGCCAATTAATCATTATGCTTATTCCTGTTAATTTTTCAGCTGATCAAATTACTACACCTTGTACTGCAAAAAACAAAAATAATCCTTATGAAAATAGTGATCATTTTAGTAAAGATAAAATTGGTAAATTTTAAATTTAAATCTAAAAACAAAATATATACATATTATTTATTAGTTTTATTTTCAGATCATAAAATTACAGTGTCAAAAATTACGGCTAGCAATAAATGTCTTAATGAAAATTATTTTAGTTTTAGTGAAAACAAAATTAGTGAGTTCTAGATTTTGCAACCATTGTTGTGATATATATATTCTACATAATTATATTTTAATTATTTATGTTTACATTGCAGCTGATGATATTGCTATTAAATCAAGTATTACATCAAGTATTGCATCAAATAAAGAACATTATGAAGAAACTCTGGTTAATTCTGTCCACAATAAAATTTGTAAGTTTCCATTTGAAAATAACTAATTTATGTGCATATACAGGGTGTCATAATGTTGTAACTTTTGTTCTATTAATAATTTTTAACTTTTTTTAATATTATTACTATAGAATTGTTTACAACAATAACGTATATATCTATATATATATATATATATATTTTAGGACACTAATTTTCAAATATGAAATTTTATGCTACAATTTTAGAAAAAATTAAGAATAGCACTTTGTGAACCTGATTTTTTAAAAAATATTAGTGTTTAAATCTTTTATTAAGGTTCACCCATTTTTTTTTCTACAATTTTTTTAAGTTTGTGAATAATTTAATAACATTGTTGAATAGGTCATAATATCACCTTTATTATGAGATTTTATTTAAGAAAATTCCAAAACTATTTGTAAAAAAAAAAAGAAGGATTGATAAATTCAAAAAATGAACCCTAAAGTACCAACTAGAGGCAAATCCAGTTTCAAAAAGTTGATGACCAAATCTTTTGGACAAGTAAATCAATATGAAAAAGTGTTACAAAAAAAAAGGAGAAATAAAATAAACATCATTTTAAAAACATTACCTTCTTCACTATGTTCAGAAAGTTATTGCACTTGTTAATCAAACTGGGACACCCTGTATATTACTGTCACTTTGAAACAGTTGTCCAAACCCTTCTCAAAATATATAAGATTTACATTTATTTTAAATGGAGATGCCAAAATAAAGTAAATATTAATATGAATAAATTTAAAAGACAAAATGTTTTGTTCCATATTCTTCCTAAAAATATATTCTGTTGAGCTTCTAATTTATACATTGTATATACTAATTTATTATTATATTTATTTATGTTAATTTACAGCTGATAAAATTACCATGCCATGTACTACAAAAAGCAAAAGATCTTCCAAAGAAAATAGTCTCAATATTGATGAAGATAAAATTGGTAATTTATAAATTGGTTTTCAATGATATTAAATTTTTCTAAAATATTAACTAAATCTAAAAATGATCAAAGGTTTTATTTATTTTTAAATGCATTAATCATTATGATACATATAATTAAATTTAAAGAAAATAATGAAAGAGAAATCATCCTCACTAAATAAATTTTTAATTATTCAATTTTATTTTTAAAATACCCTATTCTGGTTGATGGCTTCTCTGATTTATAGCATTATATATTCATATTTCACATATACATATACACAATATACATTCATACATAAATATATATAGTATTTGTGGGTTTGTTTTTAACAGCTGTAAATTTTGATTTATTAGCTCAAAATGTTATTGTGTCAAATATTACAACATGCAATAATACAGTTAATGGTGAATATGACATTGGTAATTAATTACCAAATTTTAATCAATCATTGCTCATACATTTTTCACTGTACTTATTTCTGTTAATATTTCTAGATGATAATATTAGTATATCAAACTTCATGCCGAATGAAAAATTTCATGAAAAAAAATTTAATTCTATTAAAAACAAAATTTGTAAGTTCTAAATTTGAAAATTACTGATTTTATGAATTTAACACACAAAAATATTATTTTAGATTCTGAATGAAGTGAAGAAGCTAGTGTTTTTACAATGGTGTATATTTTCTTTTTTATTTTTTTTTTCTGTGTACAACTTTTTGTATAGAAATACTTGTCCAAAAGTTTCGATCAATAACTTTTTGGAACTGGATTTGCCTCTAGATTGTACTTTAGAGAGGTCATTTTTTGAATTCCTCAATTCTTTAATTTTTTGTTGGAAAAAACTACCCAAAATTTGAG
>JAIPRM010011073.1:0-13213 GCA_025469315.1 Stegophylla sp. TES_Ste_2020
TTATTTAAAATTTAATACGCCCGTCAAGAGAATACCACCCGTCGTGCGAAGTATGTCCGGCTTTTTTTTTTTTTTTTTTTCTGTAAACACTTTTTTTTTCGTATTGAAATATACTTGCCCAAAAGTTTCGACCACTTTTTGAATCACCTGTAGATGGCAATTTTTTGAAAAGGTCATTTTTCGAAATTATCAATATTTTCTAAAAAATTTGGGAAAAACTTACCAACATTTGACAACTATATTATTTTTTATTCAACCTTTATGATAATTATTAGAATATAGGTGGGCAGTGATACTAGAATTATTTTGAGGCAAGATAATTGAGGGAATTCTTTTCTAACACTTTTTTTTTTTTTCATTAATTTATTTTCTCAGTGGGTCATTTAACAGTGAAATATAAAACTGACAGGTAAAAAATCATTTTTTTTTTTTGTTGTTGTTGTTGTCATAACGAACTTTATCATTTTTAACTAAAATTGTCCCGATCACATTGAAAACTAATAATAAATAATAAAAACAACGGATATCCGTAATCTCGATGAATTTCATTTGAATTATAATTTATTAAATATTTTATGCATTATCCTATCAAATAGATAATTCAACTTTTTCAATGCTTGAAATTGAAACATTTTTTTTCTCATTTATTTTTTTTATATTATTAACTTTCTTCGTTCAGTATCGTTTTGTTGAAGAGTTAATGATTTATCGTTTCTTTGAAATACAATACACCCCGTCAAGAGAATCCCACCCGACGAGCCAAGTACACACTTTTTTTCTTCGTTTATTTTTACATTATTTATTAAATTAAAAAAACGTTTTGAATGCGAAAATACAATTTTCTGTGTCATCGAAATAATCGGGGGGCCCCCGAGAACTTTTGTCACCACAGCTAGGGCCCAGGCACAGGGATTCCTGCCCTCCTCCTGCTCCTGCTCCTGGCCTACGGGGTGTGTCTCTGTACGTCATTAAGTACGCGCTGAAGGGATTCTTATCGGTCGGATCATCGTTCGGCGGCGAAAACGAATGAGAAACAGATGTTTTTTTTTTCGTGTGTGTGTGTGTGGCGTTTTCAAGAGCCATTCACCGCTGTGGCGGCGGTCGTCGATAGATAAGGCGACGACAGACGTGTTGAAGAGCATCACGGACTGTGTGTGCTAACAATACGTCCTAACCTCGGGACGACGACCAAACGACGCCGCAGCCGGGCGTGAGAGACCGAACACGCGGCGAACGGGCGGCCTGAGATAAAACGAAACGCTGAAAATACCCAGAGATCGATAATTGGGGTGGGGGGGAGATGGGAAATCCCGAATGATTTATTACGCGCGAGAGTGCTCGACACGAATAATAATAATAATAAGTACACGTAAATAAAATACTCGTTATAAATATCCTTGTATTAAGTTGGGTAGTAAGTAAAAAAAAAAAAAAAAAAAAAAAGAAGCCGCACATACTTCGCTCCTCGGGTCAGATACTGTGGGTGGGCGTGTAGAATTTTAAAGAAACGATAAATCGTTTATTCAATATAGTCGACATTGAACGAAGGTAGTCAAAATGATATAGTCGTCGTTTACAACACACCCACTAAGAGTATCCGACACGAAGAATATCCGTGGTGCGATGTGTACGTATGTCCGGCTTTCTTGTCTTTACTTCACTTGACTTTATTTATTTATCTAATAAATAAAGAAAAGAATAAAATCAATGAGAAAAAAAGTTTTAGAAAAACATCAATTATTTTTTCACATTTACAATATGTTTTTCATGCTCTTGGTGAGAGAGCGTATTGCATTTCGCAAAAACGATTAAACCCTTTGTTCAATTAATAAACGATTTTGAGTGGAACTACAATAATAATAATAATAATTGTAGATTAGGTTATTTCTTTTCAAATGTCATTCTATTTACTATTGGGTACTCGATAATCGTGTGTTTTTGTGCGTGTCAGGCGATGATAAATGTCTTTATAAATAATATAATAAAATTAAGTACAATTATCTCGTATATAAACCGACGCTCCACTCGGGATCGTTTAATTTAGAGAAATGATTTATCATTTCTCTGAAATTTAACACACACCTTCCAAGTTCCACTCGAGGAATAAAGAAAAGGAGATTTTTTTTTTGAAAGGTTAAAAAAAAATTTCATTGCCCAATGGAACTCCGATGGTATTGGTTAATCATTTTGTAACTATTTTTTAACAAATTTTGATAAATTAGGTATCTTAAATAGAATAAATCTGATTTACAGACAAACAGCGGAGGAAGAAAAAGAATAGCATGAAGATTTTTTTATGATTTAATAAACCAATAAATAATTATAATACGTTTTTCGTATTTAATGTGTATATTTTTTTTTTTAACAAAAATCCCATTTTTAATACGTTTTTTTTAAGCTTTTTTGGGAGATTTGTTGAGCTTTATTGCCTTTTTTTTAGTTTTTTATTGCTTTGAAATCCGTACTCTAATAATAACTAACTACGACGTACTATAAGTATACATTCTTAGTTATAACACAACCAAAATCCTTTCCACCCCCCTTCCCACCATCCATCGACTAATAAAGGCGTATAGTTCTTAATTACAGCTCAGAGCGAAGCGAAGCCCGTTTACGAAATGCCCTCGGCTTACCGCATCTAGTACCAGTACAATAATAATTAGGGCTCGGATCTTAATGCATTTGCATCTTTTTTACTTTTGCTCTAATATGTTGCTCGTCTCTACAGAAATTTGATTCATGAAACACTGAATCTAATGATACAATTATTAATTTGCATTTTTTTGGGAATTTTTCGATTCACGGTCATTTTATTATTATTTTTGGTGCATTTATTTCATTTTTCTACTTTTTGTACATTTATTTAACTGAAATAAAACGTAAGTATTTTTTTTTCAAATATAATTATTAGGTATAGATTTTTCTTTTCTTTTATATAGGTAGTTTTCTTTCTTCGAGTGTATAAAATACAAAATATTAATGTTTAAATATTGTCATTTTTCGATCAATAACTTTTTGAAACCGGATTTGCCTCTAGATTGTACTTTAGAGAGGTAATTTTTGGAATTTCTCAATTCTTCAATTTTTTTTTTGGAAGAAACTACCAAAAATTTGACAAAAACGACTCGGAAACCATAATTTTTTGATCCGAATTTTATTAAAATTTAAACATAGATAGAAAATCTTATAAAAAAGATTTTGGCGCAAGAAAATTTTGAAAATGTGAAAAAAAAATTTTGGACATTTTTCGAAAAATTTTCTTCTTCTTATATTATTAACATCCTTTGTTCAGAATCGTTTTACTGAAGAAATGATTTATCAATTCTTTAAAATTTAATACGCCCGTCAAGATAAAACCACCCGTCGTGCGAAGTACACCCATCGTGCGAAGTATGTCCGGCTTTTTATTTATAAATGTATAATATTTTAAGCTTCTTTAATCCATACCAAGTTACTATAATCAATGATTTAATCTTCCAATAAGTATAAATACTAAATATAACTGACAGGTACAAAATGTATGAACTTTATAACTATAAATAACTTATTATCTATGAATAAATTATTTAAATTATCAGTGTTTACTCAGATATTAATTATTTGTTAGCTATATGATATAAATAAATACATAAATAAATATTTAAAAGAAAGTTCGGGACCAAAACAGGGTACAAATATTTTCTCATACTAATTCATCTTGTAAAATAATTTTAAAGAAAATTTAAAAAGGAACTCAACTAAACATAACTGATTTATAGTGGAAAAGTAATTTTGTTCCTAACCTTGTAAGGATTAATATGTTCTTTCACGCCATAAAACAATTCACTTGAAAAAAAAAAATAGTTTAAAAATTGTACTCATCAATTGTAGTAAAATTGTAACCAAAATACATATTTATTTAAAAAAAGGACAAAACTGTTCAGTAAATACACTGTTATCAAAAATGTATGAGTTTGTATGCAATCAATTTTTCTTATTACTTAATTTCTAATAAAGTGACAAAAATGTAAAATTAAATACTCATTTAATAAGTCAATAATAGTTTATCATGAAACCATATTTGTTTTTAACTATTTTTACTACTTTTTTATAAAAAATATATATTTTTATTTAAACTATAATTTTTTTTAAAATTATAGATAATGTTATACATTTTTTTTTAAATGTAATGAAATGCAAACTTGTAGTTCACTAAATATAATTTATAAAACTACATACGTTTCGGACTGTTTCAATTATCATAAATTTAATTTTTCACTTTTTATTAATATTCCTGTATTTTCTTATGTTTTATTTTATTTATCTTTCAATATCTCTATGCAAACAATTTATTAACAGTATACTTTTATATAATATGTTGTTGGCATTAGCCGATACTTAAATAGTTGAAAACGTATTTGGTGTACTTCAAGTCTGTATTTTATTACATTTTATTTTCAATATATTATAAATAATGTATTTAGGTAGGTTAGTAGGTTAGTAGGCTTTAATTTTTTTTTCACGACTATATAAAATCTATAATTTTTTATGAGGAATATTTAATAAATATTATTACTAAAAATTTCAAGCGAATGTAAAATTATTAGTTAGAGTGTCTAATATAAATATGTCTAATGAACTACCAAAGCTTATACCACTTATAATATTTTATCATTATTTAAATAATCTTTTAAATTTAAATAGGTACGAAGTACATTTTTTTTTTTTTATTTAACATTCAGTTTAGAGAAATGGATTTTTTTTAGTCGAAAACTATACGTAATCTTAAAATCTAAATATGTGTAGTGTGAACCTAATAAATTTATAATCAATTATATATAACTGTACAAATATAATATTAAAATTAAAAATAAATAAAAGTAACCGAATATTCCCAACACTACTTGTTATTTTTTTAAAATAAAAAAAATAAAAATATTGTGTAGGTATATCACATAAAAAATAGGGGGAGGGGTTAAGTTTAAATTAGAGCTCAATTTTTTTTAAAAGGCGGCAAAATTAAGTTTTGATTAGTGCACTACTTTTGATACACCCTGTTCATAATTGCTTATTTTTGATAGCATAATATACAATTGGAGATAAAATTATGTTAAGTATATCATTCATAATACAAATTTTTATCTTAGAAATAAGCTTAAATAAATGTTTTCATTGAGCCTTTGTTTCAGAAAATTTCACCACAGGTAAAAAGTCATGGTAGAAATCTATTTCTAAAAGAAAATATCGAACACAATTTAAATAAAAAATTGTAAAATTTTTTTATTAAAAAAATCGTTGTATTACTCCAAAATTAATAGTTTTATATATATATATATATATATATATATGTAACGGTAAATGGACGAATCCCGGCAAATCCTAGGATTCGGTAAATCCTAAGATTTTCTGACTATTGTCGTTAAATGTCCGAAATTCGGACAATTACTGATTAATTTCAGTAAAACCCAGGATGTACAAAATAGTTTGGTCACACCATGAATGAATTTTAAAATACATATTGACTATTACAAACGAGATTTGGTAAGAAAGGATTTAGGAGTTAGGATAAACAACCACTAATCAATGTTTGTTGAAGTCCGAAATTTCCTTTTTTTTCTTTTTTTATTCACCAATAATTACTGAGTGATCTTTTTGCCTCTGCTTTATACTGGTATATTATTACAATATTATTTGTTAATTTACAAAAAGTAAAAATAATAGTAAAGAATTATCAGGTACTACATACTTTATTATGACACAAATTTATGTTGTTGATACATACTATTAAAAAAGTGTGTATTATTTTAACATACGAATAAAATTTCGATTCAGATTCAGTTGAAGTTGGTGAAATAGATGAAGAAATTGAAGTCAGTAACGAACACAAAAAAAAAAAAAAAACATAAAAATGAAATTTTGGACTTTTACTAACATTGATGGTTATTTATTCTAAATCCTAAAATTTACCAAATTGCTATTTTGTAAATCCTACATTTACCGACAGCAGTCAGCAGTCATATATATATATATATTATTATTGAAAAGGGTGTTTGGGGGCACTGCCAAATCCCAAAATTCCCAACTATTTTATTATATAATAAGATAATATGTATCTAAGGTAAGTTGTAAGAAATTTTCGCCTTATAACATCAAGCATTTCAAATTGTTTTAGATAAAAATGAGATATTTCCAAAATGTTCTATTGATCCCAAAAGTAATTGAATTTACTAGAAAATATTTTTAAGGCTGTATTACGACACTATTGTTAATAAGAGCGAATATTTGAATTATATAGTTTTAAAATTACTACCAAATTATTAAAATATGTTTCATGTTAATCGATTTTATGACATGTTTGAACTTTTAAGTATTTTTACTCAAATTCGAGGTTTTTTCTTTATTTTGGAATAACTATTGAGAATTTCAATAAATTCTTTTTCTAAATCTATCAACTATAGCCTATTTCTGATCTAAGAGTTTGCTAAGCGAAACTTTTATACAACACATTCTACGAAAATGTACACTAAAAAAAAAAAAAAAAAAAATTAACACAATAATAATAATGTTTAATATGTTATATTATTAGATAATAGATAACAACAGGGTCAATGGGAGGGTCCGGACCCCATGGATTCCACCCGTAAATACAACACTGGTATAAAAAGTAAAGTATAGACAACAAAGCCGGACATACTTCGCACCACACACATTCTTCGCTCTTCCGGTCAGATAATACTTTTGTAGGGTTAGTAGAATTTTAAAGAAATGATAAATCATTTCTTCAATAAGATGATTATGAACGAAAGAAGTTATTTATATAAAGAACAATAATATTCATCATTTTCAACACACTCATCATGAGTGTCTGACCCGAAGAACGAAAAATATCCGTGGTGCAAAGTATTTTCGGCTTTCTTGTATGTACTTTTATAGTTCAGATCAAAAAATGATGGTTTCTGAGTCTTTTTTGTCAAATTTTGGGTAGTTTTTTCAAAAAATTACCTCTCTAAAGTACCAACTAGGGGAAAATCTGGTTTCAAAAAGTTATTGATCAAAACTTTTGGACAAGCATATCTATACGAAAAAGTGTTCTTGGAAAAAAAAAAGTTAGACATCATTGTAAAAACACTAGCTTCTTCACTTTGTTCAAATACTAAAATTGACTTTAATAAAAAAAAATGTGTGCTTCACTCGTCGAGGTGTTCTTTGAACCTTGGGTGGGATACTCTTGACAGATATAATATTGAATTTTAAAGAAACGCTTAATCATTTTTTCAATAATACAATTCTGAACGAAGGAAGTCAATAATATAAAAAAACGTGTACATTTTTGTGCTTGCTCCATAATAAAACTATAACAATACGAAAAGCACTGTAAAATGTTATACAGAGTGAGTGAAATTTGTAAAATATTAGTGTGATGAAGTGATGTTTTATATTCATCGAAATTATTATATATTATATGCCTAAATTTGAGCAAGGCTCAATAATTAAATAAATAAAATAGTTCATTTTATTGGTGAATATTAAAATGTTGTTATATACACTGAATAGTATGTAACTATTTATTTATAAATATGTAAATACGAATTACATCATAAATACAAATTGACATAGTCCATAAATAATAAAAACAATTACGTTTGGGGAGGGGGGAGGAGGGAAATACTGCGATAACGAATTAAATGTATTAAAATGGATATTAATAGCCGTTGCGGCACGACGGACAGGCGGTTTATCATATTTAATAGCGTCAAAAGTGTGTAATTTTAGGTAAATTGAATGAATTTCATCAAAATTCTATATTCAAACGGTTATAGAGAAAAAAAATTGATTTACGATTTTCGAGATTTTTTCAGGTCAATTAGATACGTATGCCAGTAAGATTATATTAAATTTTCAAGTCTTAATATCAAAAATCAGAAATTTTATTACATAAAAACTAACAAGAAATAAGAAATTTCCAAAATTTTCAAAATTCTGTATTTAACTCAAAATTGATCAAATATTTTTGAAATTTTCATGAAATATTTTCAAGATTTTTTTTTAGTAGTTGGTGAAAGTTTCAAATTATTAGGTACATTATTTTTGAAGTTATGTTAAAAAGCAATTTTAGTTTTAACGAAAATTCCGGTAATAGCATATTTTGCCGTTTTTTGTAAATTTTTTGTCAGATTTTCCGCGTTGTACGGGGAAGAACCACTCGGTAATGTCCGAGAACGAGCAACAACAAGATTTATTTTCCTTTTGCCTGAACTTTGTTTGGGTAGGCAATCAAATACTAATTTGTCGCTTAATTTGCCACGATACCACCCAACATGCGACCACACGTGGCGGCGATTGCGATGACGACTAACGGCGGTGACAACGACGGATGCGATGCCGATGACGCCGACAAGGAGCGGAAAGAGTTTATACAAAAAGGAAATGAGCAACGAGAATCTAGTGGTCTCTGTGGTCGTATCGGTCTGGTACAATGACCACAGAACTCACACAGAATCGGACAAACCTTAAAACTAAACGCACTCAGACACAACTTACAGACTAAACTTAAAACCTATGGCAGTTGTTGCTGGTAACGATGGTAATGGTTGATCTTGATGACCTGGGGTGGCCTCTCACACTCCATGCCGGTTGCTGGCGGATTTACGCACACAAAAACAACACAGGACAACACCGCGACACGTAGACACGACCAGAGGCGTAGAAACGATTTTTTTCTGGGAGGCGTTTTACAAAATTCATAACTAATGAATGTTTTCAATATTTATTAAAAAAAACAAAATCATCTTAACATTTTTTTATTTTCAACCAACATATTTAAAGTTATCTATAGAATTCATGAAAAGTTGAATTTTCTGAAAATTCATGAAAAAAAAAAAATTAACAATAAATTCTAGTTTTTAAATAAATTTGTAATTTTATTAGAAAAATGAATAAAATCTAATGAAGAACAGAAAATTACAATTCTATAGTACTATCTTATTGTATAAAATCTTAAAAAGCCAGTATTCTTCGCTTCCCGGGCGGGGAATACTTAATGGTTGTGTTGAACTTTAAAGAAACAATAATTCGTTTCTTCAATAAAACGATTCTGAGTCTCCGTTAATTACAGACAAAAATAATTGTCATTTTTATATTGAGTAGGTATGTTTAACAGTTGTAACATATTTAAATACTATCCAAAATTCGTCTATGATAAGGTATTGTGGACACTTTCATGATTTAAACAATATAACTTTTGGAATAGGTAGTAACCAAATAATCTGTGTTAACTATTGTTGATAATAGGTGAACATTTCACGTTTTTTGTCCAATTAGTTTTGGAATTAAGGGAAATTAATTAAATCGATTTCATGAAAAAATCGTTTACAGGATATTTTCCTGTTTTACATAATGTTTCGACAGATTATCTTTGATTTTGAATAAAGTACTGAAAATTATCAATAAAGGTTTCTTTAAAGTACCACTTGTGTTCTAAAAAATTACTGAATGAAACTTTAGAACAAATATTTCCATAAAAATAAAAAACATAATATATTTTGCCGTTTTTACTTTATAATTACACATAAATTTTTTGTTTCTGGGAGGGAAAATTTTTCTATTTCCCCCTGAATCCTCCCCGTAACTACGCAACTGGACACGACGACGACGAGGGCACAGGACAAGCAGGGCCGTATTCAGAGCAGGGCAAGAGGGCATGGGCCAGGGTCATAATTCTAAGAGGGGCGCAAATTTCAATACTACTTATATAATTTTTGAAAAATTCACATTTATTTAAATTTGTGTAGTTATTTTGTGAAATAATACATACTATACAATTCACTAAACTTAACTACATTCAAAATAACTTAAGATTATAAAAATAAAAACGTTATTTTACATGATTACAAATAACAAATAGTTATTAAAGTTTATTAGTTATTACCTACGTATATAATTATATATTATGTTTTATACATCTCAAATGGTTTTTCGTAAAAAAATGGAAATTTCTTATTTTGTGTAGTGAGGGGAGGGGGGCGCAAATGCAATGATTCGCCAGGGGTGCTACGATTACAGTCTACTGACTCGTCATTTGGCGCTCAGATTTAAATTGCTTAGGTACACAGAACACACGAGCAGGAGTAGTACGATTATTATTGTGAAACACACAGTCTTAGACAGTCGTAGAGTAGAGTTTCGCCACTCCCGTAGTGAACATCCCCATCGTCTCGCGAGTCAAATTCGTACTCCCGACCCCCCGAGTAATTAAATTTCCATCCGCTAAGTGTGTTCTTTATAATTTTAACCTCTACGTCAATCAGTTATCACCTGCACCTGTGTTCTATGGAGAATACCCTCCAAGGCAGTGTTAATCAGGTGATCTGTCTGTATTATTTATTTATTTATTATTATTTAATATATTTATATTACGTTGCTAGTCAGTTAAATACGTGTTGTGTTGTTAATTCTTGAACGCAGGTCATAAGTTCCTATGACCTGTAAAAACTAACTTAGGAAACTTTATTTATATATTAGTCGAACGACCCGGTTTATAAGACCGGATAGTGTAGTAGGAATTAGCCAACTGACTGCTCCTTAAGTGGATAAGATTATTTATAAATATCGACAGCCCCCAGTGAGTTCGAAAGAACAAGCGCGGAACCCGCTGTTACAATCGGGTTCCACTAGTGAAACTGGGAGGTGTGTTACAAAGGTTACACAAATAATAATTTAAAATAACTCACACGACAAATAATATTTGGTAGTAGTTGTGGTTTATTGACCGGTAACTGTAGTTTTTTTTTATATAAAATGGAAACAATTTTTATATAACTGGTGCTGCTTTATTAGCGTATAACGATATTTCAAAGTTAAAAATTATAGTTACATAAGCCACAATGGCTGATAATGTTTAAACGAAAGATGAACAGTGATAAAACTTAAATGTTGCCGCAATGGCTTACAAGAAACGAAAAAACTTAAATGTTGCCGCAATGGCGTACACGAACGAATTTAACAAAATAAATAATGTGTTGCCGAAAAGGTTGACGGACAACGACGAGAGTATAAGAACAAAAAAAAAAAGGGCGTTGGCCGTAATAATTGAATAATAATAATAATTGCACAGATAATATGGTAACAATAACAAAATAAATTCAATAATAATATAATTAACAGACAGGTATAGGTAATTAAAATTCACAAAAACGATTAAGATGGAACAAAAACAAAAGATAGATAAAGGAAGGTTGGCGGCATCTTCGTTGATCGAGGTGAGACCGTAATAACCGTTTGGTTAGCGTGCAAACACGCATTTTTGAAAAAAGTATTGAGAAATTTGAAAAATAACTTTTAAAAAGTACTATCTGGGTGTGATTTTGGATCTATAAAGTTACTGATCGAAACTTTTGGATAAGTATTACTATACGAAAAAGAGTTCACAGAAGAAGAAAAAAGATAAAAAAAAAAGTGTGTACTTCACTCATCGGGGTGTTCTTCGCACGTCGGGTTCGATACTCTTGACGGGTGTGTTGAATTTTAAAGAAAAGATAAATTATTTCTTCAA
Source organism: Stegophylla sp. TES_Ste_2020 (assembly GCA_025469315.1). Taxonomy (NCBI): domain Eukaryota; kingdom Metazoa; phylum Arthropoda; class Insecta; order Hemiptera; family Aphididae; genus Stegophylla; species Stegophylla sp. TES_Ste_2020. The sequence goes on from JAIPRM010011073.1 coordinate 11,531, forward strand.
TAAAACGATTCTGAATGAAGGAAGTTAATAATATCAAAAACGTGTACATTGAGTACACGTTTTTTCCATGCATGATCCACCATTAAACTTAAAGATAACAATACGACAATATTGCTACAATGTTATACACAGTGAGTGAAATTCGTAAATTATTAGTGTGATGAAGAGACGTTTTATATGCACCTAAATTATTATATTACATTATATGCCTAAATATATATGAGCATCATCAAGGCTTAATAATTAAATAAGTAAAATAATTTTCTTGGTGAATATTATAATCTTATTATATACACTGAAACTGAATAGTATGATACTATTTATTAATAAATATGTAAACACAATCGCCATGGTTATAAATAATGAAAACAATTTATTATATTGGCGAAAAAATAGTTCCGCGATAAGGAATTGTATTGGCGACGGACTGGTGGTCTCGGGGCACTACGAGTATATCGTATTTAATAGCGTCGAAAAATACATTAGAATAGGCGAAAAACATCACTACCTTTGTCTGTACTTTCTTCGATTTTTTTCAGTCAAACCCTTGTTACGTAAATGTTTAATTCTTTGTTCGCTCAAAATTTTATTACACCAAAATATTCGGAAGGAAATTTTCTATCTAGGCACCAAGTTTCAAAAAAATCAGTCCGGCCAATTTTCGTTTATGTACGGTAAAGTGTGTAAATTTAGGTAAAACTAACGAATTTCGTCTAAATTATAATTTCAAACGGTTTTAGAGAAAAAAGTTGACTTACGATTTTCGAGACTTTTTTAGGACAATTAGACATATATATAAGTGAAATCATATTAAAATTTCAAGTCTTTATATCAAAAATTAAAAATTTTATTGTATAAAACTAACAAAAAATGAGAAATTTCTGAAATTTTCAAAATGCTGTACTTAACTCAAAACTTATCAAATCTTTTTGAAATTTTTATGAAATGTTCTCGTTTATGGATTGATGTACATACGACTAGTTCAACAAATCTACTGCAAAGCTGGAAATTGGTGTGAAATCAATGGCTTTTAGTAGTAAAAAGCAGCTTAAAATGGTTATGTCATGAAATATTTTATAGTTACGCATGCATATTATCAACAGTGAATTTCTGCATTTAGACACTTCCATAGTTTTGTGCTTTATCAACTTTTATACGAGCGTCGGACCAACAGCTATAATGTCGATATTAGAATTTACCAGTCACTTTTTCAAAACGAATACTTACTATAGTATAATGTAGTAGCATAACAATATTTATGTATACGATGGACACAAGAAAGTTTTATATACTATTTTTCGAAGGAAAAGGGAAGCGAAGGAAAAAGATGGTACAGGAAAATAGAATATGATTTTTGGAGGAAAAGGGATAAGCCTTTTTTTGAAGAAAAAGGGAAGTGGAGGAAAAAAATGGTGGAGGGAAATTGAATCTGATTTTTGGAGGAAAAGGCCGTCAGATTTTAATTGAGTACCTATGTTTCACAATATTATAATAATAAGTAGGGTTCGGAAGTTGATGACCTAAAAACATTAAAAATGTATGACCTGAAATATAAACGATCGACGATCGTAATAACTGGGCGCGTGATAACAGTGTGTGCTATACATGTTTATCAACCAATCACTGGGCCAACAAATGTCCATCGCGACTCCGCTGTGACACCTGTTCGAGAAAACACCACAC
>JAIPRM010011074.1:0-13213 GCA_025469315.1 Stegophylla sp. TES_Ste_2020
TGACTATATTTTGTATACTTGACAATGCGCTAAAGGAATCGGATAGTATGATACACCGTTTGTCATCAACTGACTGGATAAAGTATTTGACTGCTTCATGTATGGCCAAGGATTCGGCTGTATATATATAACATTTATCTGACAGTTTGAGTTGTATAACAGTATTATACAGTGTTATATATTTTTTTTTTTTGTTACGCGTACTCTCGATAAAATTTATTTCGCGCGTTCGGGAAGTTGTTTTCAACCCGGTGCGCGCGAACCGTCCGCCGAGCACAGGGTTTCGCGTGCAAAACCGGACACCGGAACCGAACCGATTTCGTAACCGGATTCGAAACCCGATCCAGTGTCGTATACATATTTTACAATAGGGTTTGCCCAGTTCGAGAGTATCGACCGAAACGTTTGCCAATAATAGTTTCAATCTATATTGTTATTTTCAATACAATTAAGAGCACAGAGTCAATAACTGATTATTTTACAATATCTTTGACATTTTAACATACTAATCAATACAATTTATATTACCTCTCAGGGCTTCGCTGTAGTGTAATTAATATCTGTGCGTTAAAACTTAATTAACTTAGAAAAAATTATTTCATAATCAGGATAATGATCTACCAATACAATTTCCTCCTCGTTTATATTATATTCTTAAAATCGACGAAGATAAAACGAAATGTTGAGCACACCTTTTGACGAATTATTGTAATACAAACTAATTGAGTAACGTCCAAATGGTTTTCGTCTTGCTTTTAGGCTTCGACATTTTTATATAAATGAGAAATTTATTGTTATTTTAAATACGTTTAAAAGCCCAGAGTTAATAACTAATTATTTTACAATATCTTTGACATTTTAACATACTAATCAATACATTAATTTATATATTATGTAAATTATGGCTTCGCTGTAGCATAATTATTAATATCTGCATTAAAACTTAATTTAGAAGAAATTATTTCGTAATCAGGATAATGGTCTAATTTTATAATTTCCCCACCGTATACCTTTTATTTAAGATTAACTAAAACGAAATGTGAGCACATCTTATGACGAATTATTGTGATACAAACTAACTGAGTAATGTCCAAACGGTTTTCGTCTTGCTTTTAGGCTTCGACATTTTTATATAAATGAGTCTAATACGTGTGAATGTGTGTGGCTACTTCGGTGACTACGAGCTCAGACGATTTTTTACACGTTACCGCCGCCGCCGTCGCCGTGCGTGCGTGTGTGCATTGGACGGGAAAAATATCGTTTATGATTATTATTACCGTTCCCACCCCCCCCCCCGTTTCCTTTATTCTTTTTCTCTCGGATGACTCGCGTGTATTGTTCTTACCGTCTCCGTCGTTTTCCCGCGCACGGAATTTACGTCGTAGGCGGCAAACCAATTTAATACAATAATAATTAATAATAATAATAATAATGTTACACATTTACCGTGCGTTATTCCACACCGCCGCAGAGTCACTGCAATTTGATATACGTCGCAAAAACGCCAGGGATTATGTTAACAAAATACTATGCAAAAAATCACGTTTTATTTGAAAACAGAATTCAAACCTAAAAAGTTTTTGAAACGATTATAACACTATCTTAAATTCAAAAAAAAAAATTCAATATATTTCACAATCTCTAATCGTGAATTTTTGATTCTGAGCATTGTTTTTGCCAGTGATATTTATTTTTATTTTTTATTACCCTTTTTTCGCGTTCCCTATTCGTATTTTATTCCCTTTATACCTTTTGAAATCAATAAATCAACGAAACAGATCGCTGCGCTCATCTCTATTAACAGTAAAATTACAATTTTTGATAATTCACCCTATCTTGTGAACTCTATAGCTCTTGTTGGTCGTACGGAAAGTTATGCTCATTAATCACACCAGAGATTGTAAATAGAATTTGATGCCCCTTAGGAACGCCTGTTGATATCATTAGAACACATTGTCATCTAATTATTCTAAACATTTATGTGCAAATTTCTCAATATATTTTGTGTTATCATATTGTTACATTGTATTTTATTTAATTATTTATCTGCTCAGAAATAAAAACAAGTTGATCCACAAATAACTGACCGAAAGATGTTATATTATATATTTAATAATTGGCAAATTACATTTTTCAAATTTTATTTTACAACGAAAACTCTCATTAAAATTACTTTTTTTTAAAAAAAAAATCGCTGAACTGTGAATAAATTAACATTTTTTTGTTTTGTTTTTCATTAATAGAATACCTAATTCTTTGCAATTCTCATTCGTATATCATCAGAGTGTAAAATCGTTTAAACGGATTTGAACAATGAGTTATCTCGAACACCACTTTTTATGTTTAACATCCTTTGATTTATATATATATATATATATATATTTTTTTTGGTCCATTGTGACATTATATTCGAATTTTTCAAACACTTCCAAGCTGTGTGAAATGTAAAAAAAAAAACGACCTCTTTGGAGTACCAACGAGATGAATAATGAGATCAGTAAAAAAACTCCGGATTAGATTTTAGACGGGTTTAACTACTCGAAAAAGCTTTTCAATACGTACAAATAATAATAAATTAATACATCACTGCACACCGACGACATATTATTATATTGTTCTCTGGAAATCTAAAATTATAGTTAAAAAAAAAAAAAAAAAATGCTTCATAATTAACTCGCATAAAGAACGCTCAGTGGGGGGTGTTCGCCCCCCATCACCATCACCACTTTAGACGTCTCATCCACTTTTCGCGCTCGATGGGGAGAACATTAAAAAAATATTATACCAATGACACACACACACTCGCACGCAACAGGTATCCGCACGGCGAGAGGGTGGGGTACCCGTAGACGGCTCCTCGATAGTTAGTTGACAAAACCGTTGCACCTGCTACGCGCCGTCACGGCAGTTTTTTTTATGAATTATTATTATATTATTACTTTAAAATCGCTTAGGGGATCGGATTTCCCAGCACAAACGACCTAAATGTGAGAACACTCGGCAGACGTTCGGTTATAATTTTTTTTTTTCTTTTTTTAATTTCACCTCCGCACGGCCAAGCTGCACAACCCGGTCCCACCGACGACTCTTTCCTCCGCTCAATCATTCGAACGTAAAATAAAAAAACGCCGTTGTAGAATAGTTGGTGGGGGGGGGAGGGACAAAAGACGCGACGACGCACGTTGTCATTATTGTAATAGTATAACGTGCATATTATTATAATAACGATAAATAATAATAATAATAATCCGTAGGTATTATCTGCAAGGCGTGAGGATTAAATCGCCTATTCTCGCGCGGTCACTAAATATTTTATTATTATTTTATTTATTGTACTGCGATATTATAATAATAACACTGTGTTCACACGCGTTTGCGAAACGTTCGAATCTGTTTACATTACGTTTCCGTCATTATACATTGTTATTATTATTATTATTATTATTTGTATAATACGCGTGTTTTGTGGTCAAATCCGTAATCGACGAGTTATTATTATTATTATTGTTGTTGTTCCTCCGTTTCTTTTCTCCCCTCCGAACAAACAACGTCTGACGTTACGGGCAACAAGTCATTTCGCATAACATATTATATTATCTCAGTACAGAATATATTTTTTGTACGTACAATATTATTATAGTCGATTGTACGTCGTCGTCCAACGTAGGTGTCCGCCGTGGTAAAAAAAGATAAAAAAAATCTTTGAGGTAAAACGTAATTTTTATTTTACATCTATTGTCGCCCCAGTATACGTTAAGGGTACAATACACCACCACAGCTGATTCCTACGGGAAACACGTTGTCATGAATAGGGCTGGGATTTTAATGCCCTAAGAAAATGGCCTTAAAAAAAGAAAACGAAAATGACTTGAAAAAATCAAAAATCCTCTATAAAAATGACTTTAAATTTATATCTTAGAGTTTAGAAAAAATTAAAATAATCAATTACAAGTGTACTTTTTCTTTAAACAGTATTATAATATAAATATTTTATTAAACACTATTAATATTTTAATATACATTAAAAAAAAAAAATAATAATAAAAATGACAAATAGCTCGATCTCATCAACTTATCAACATATTTTCAATTAATGTTCGAATATCTAGAGTACATAATTACCAAGTACCTATTTTGTAATTTTTATACTTATATAAAAATTGTGTTGGTATGTAAAAATCTTTAAATATAATTTCAAATTCATATTTTGAATTCAAAAACTAAATTTATCTAAAAACTAAAACATATTTTATCATAGAAATACATTTATATAATTATAATATATATATAATTTACATACTAATAAAAATTTCGACCAGCAACTTTTTGAATCAAAATTTGGCTCTAAATGATACTTTTTTTTTAAATTTGACACATTTTCAAAGTCCCAACCCCCATGAACGCCGCATACTCATAAAGCATAATATGACTAGTTTTTATTTATCTGTGAAGATAATTTTTTACATTTACATAAGTGAAAACTAATGATGATTTGACAAAAATCGGTAAAATATGCAATCACCTGAGTATACATAAAATTGATTTTAGTTTTTAACACAAATAAAAAAAAAAAAAATGGAACTCGAAATTAAAAACTCTTAAAATTAGAATTTGTGACCAAATGATAATTTTTACTTAAAATATTATTGGTTTTTGTTCAATCAAACCTTCATAAAACATATTGACATTTTATAACCTTGACGTTATTTCGAAAACTGCATATCATTCAAATTTGTTTACATTTTGTTTATTTCATACGTTTATGATTGCTCAAAAAACGTGTATTTTGTAATCAAAACTATGTGTAATAAATCGAAGACGATTTATTATTATTATTATGATTCCTATAATATTTCTCTTCCTCGCATGAACGAATTCGGTGCATTGAAATGTAATATTTTTATATTATATTTTTAATTTTAAGTAGAATAAATTGTGTATTCAATAGCTTATCTTTTCAATTATCATCATTATAATTTGTGTAATTTGATAAAAGATTTTTTATTTTTATTTTTACTTCCTATCCCCAAAAATATCGTTCGTATAGGAAATAAACATCATTATTTAACAGATGTCGGTTCACGCAGTTTGCGGGGAGTGTCTGAAATTTTACAAAAAAAAAAAAAAAAAAACAACCCTCGACATAATCCAAAGACGTTCGCAACAGGACCGTCTTCCCGAGCGAGGGGTTGGGTCGGTAACCGGAGAGGGGGCGTCTTCGCACCCCCCCCCCGAATCGTCCGTCTTCACGTCATTGTCATATAGACCTAACGATAATAATTGTATTCGGGTATTCAATGTGATAATATTATACTCGAAATTTTTAAAAGACCTGTGATCAACGATGCATAATAAAAGTAATCTGACAAGGGCGTATGCATGGGGGATGGGGTGATTGTAGACCTCTAGTGTTATTTTCAATACGTTTGACGATAACTTGAAAAGGTTCTGTTTTTTTGATCGGTAATTTCACGTATTAAAATTAGTAATTATTCGAAATTTTCAAAAAAAAGTTTATAGGCATTGGAAATAAATAACAAAAATTTCGAGTAAAATATGACACAGACTACATTTTATAACTACACTTCTAGTGACTCACAGTTTGATATGACTTTCAGTGGTATAAAATGCTGCCGACAATGTTCTATGATAAGAGGACAATACTATTTAATTATATTTACACACATGGTGGCGTATTACGTGCGCATGTGTCTCACCCTTTTATATTATGAGTGTTAATTGCGGGTGACAAGGTACGAGGGTTAAATCATCCCCCATGCGATTTTCTACCGTTTCTATTATAATTTAAATAATATAAAAAACTCAAATTGAAGATTAGTTTAATTCTAATTTCTATTTAAATGTACTTTAAATGTCAAAATTTGGGTTAATTGACGGTTTTCTCAATTAGATACTACGCGGATTCTCAAGTCATTTTTTCAAAATCAATTTTACTCGCATATCCGAGGATTTCATTTGTAATTTTGAATTAAAAATATTAATTTTAAAATAATTTGTTCATCGAAATCGTCAAAAGCGAACCCAGGTAACGTGTTGAAATACAAAATACTTACCCATAGTCACAAATATTGGGGGGGAGATCTAAACCCCAAAAAACCACTCAAAGTCCTTTATTTTTTTTGTTTTTTATAAATTTCTTAAGGTTAATGCCATTGGGGAGGGGATGAAACAATTAGATATATTAGCCACCCAAAGCAGTTATCCTAATTGCACTTATATGCTTACCTATTTTTAAGGGGTAAAATTAAGATAGAAATTTCGTGTTTGGTTTAATGATCAGAGTAGTATAAATGGTCCGATTGTAATTTCGAAAAACAATTCGAATTCGATAGTTTCTTTTCTGTGTTTTGTAGCTATTTTGTTTTTCGTTCATTTCACTCGTTCGTCCTTCAAAATATCCTTTAGGTTTTTTGAAAAATCTAATAAATTTATCACAACACTACTCGATAGGAAAATATCGAAAATCAAATTGGCGATACAATGCAAAAAATAAAAACTAAAAATTTGGTTATTGTGTATTTTCAAAATTATATTATCGTACTAGGTACCACGTGTGGATTTTTGACACCCGATTTTCACGATTTATTTCGTCCTTCGGTCGTCGTCCTGCTCCGCGTGCGACGTGTAAAAGACAAATTGACTCTGTGCACTATAATTAACCGGCCGTGATCCCTAGACGTCTTGTCAACCGAAATAATAATAATAATATCACGTGTTTCGCCGTCACATCTGTGCATACGAATATAATATGCGCCGCCGCGTATACAGCGTGCGCATAATGGCGTAAGTCACAGATGTTTTCGTCTGATTTAGTGCCCGTCGACGCGTTATCGTCTCCGTCGTCACCGCCGCCGCCGCCGCCGCCGCGAAAATATTTTTATAAAACCCCGTCGTACTTTATATAAATACTACGACGACATGACTATACGTACTTACAACCAAACACTACGCTGCAGTGTGACGGGAAACGTGTTTGAAATTATTATTATTATTTTATATGTGTGTGTGTTGTGGTGGCCACCGCACGATTTACGACTCGAAGTAAATTCATTTTACGTGAGATTTGCAGGGGACGAGAGACGGCCCCGTGTGTTATACTTGCTAGTTTGTAGTGATATTTTATAGCTCGTTTTTTGTTGGTGTTTGCATGTTATTTCTGTGCGGCGGTAAAAAAATATTCTTAGTAAGCGCATAATCTATTTTGAATACAATTACAAAAAATTTTTTTGATAAATTTTGGCCAATTTTTTGGTTTTTAGCGCGCATTTCACTATTTAAAGGTCATATTTATAGTTTTAGGGATTATTAATTTAGCGGTTCATTAAAAAATATGATTTTTTACAAAATTATTTTTAACAAATCGATTTTGTTTTGTTTCATTTCAACCAATTGTATTCGATTTTCGTGAGATTACGACGATTTCGATCGAACTCTACGAACTCTAAGAAAGAATGACTGAGAAATATTTCAAGAACCACTGTTCACCTAATTACATAATATCACCTATATTTGAGTTTAAATGATTTCTTGTGCACGAATAATAAATATTATTTAAATCGAATTACAATAATTCTGTATTTTTCAAATTTTCCAAATTCGTTAAATATTTTGTGTCACCATTAAATTACAATAATATTATAATTATCAATTACTTTTGTTATATCATTGATAAATTATTAGATGGTCAATATTGTTGTTAATGATAATATATAAATAAATAAAAAATTTAAACATTTGTGAATTTTCATACTGTGACGAAATGCTCTCTGGTCGTCCCTGTACTGTGTACAAAGCTGTTTCTCCGGTCCAAAATCCTTCACCACATACTTAAAAATTCCTCCTTACATAAAACTATGTTAACTTGTATTGAACTATTATCAACCACTAGAATACATGTTTTACAGTTAAACAAACTTTCAAATAATTGTTAATAATTGTCTTACATAGCCCAAAACGCTTTAGTAAACTAACATTTCACACACCCTGTAATTCCGTCTTGCCTTCTTAAAAGATCTATTGGCGTAGGGACCTAATCCAATTTTGATATTCAAATAATCGAGAAAAACTACAACATTAAAAGTCAATAAACACAAAATTTTAATTTACATTAAATGTCAATGAGACGAGTTCCGATTGAGAGGGTATCATGTCATATTTTTCAAAGGATGCAAAATCAATATTAAAAATCTGAGAAGCAAATAATAATTTTTACCAAATTAAGAATTAAAATTTTATTTTTGGTTTTAATTTGACCGTTTTTACTCGAATATTAGATAGATTTTAGCATACAGTTTGAGAATTTCAAAAAATAATGTCTTTCGTGCACCATATAGAGCCAATTATTCTGATCTATAAAATGGCTCGACGAGATTTTTGATTAAGTTTCACTAAAAATTACTTATACGAAGAACAATAAATAAAAGTAATGATCCTTGAAAATTTTTTATCACTAAGAATCTAAAATTTAAAAAACAAAAAAAAAACACCTGGAAATTATTGCATATTAAACAATTATCACGGATAAACAGACAAATTTCTGTTGACGTGATGATCGCTAAAATACCGCAAAATCAAAAACAAAAAAAACCCTTATTTCATACAGTTAATTCTACGAAATTATTTCAATCTGCACATTTTAATTGTTTTAAAAAAAATCACAGGATATATTGGCGCATTCTTGCATCCCACGAATGACGCTCCTGGTTTCTTCTCGCGCTAATATTGGTTTAAATGAGTTTGTGTCAAATACTCTTATGGCATACATTTTCATCTGTATACATTCGTATCGTATTTTTTTCCACGATAAAAAAAAAACAAAAAAGCCGGACACACTTCGCACGACGGGTGGGATTCTCTCGATGGGTGTATTGAATTATAAAGAAACGATAAATCATTTCTTCAATAAAACGATTCTGAACGAGGAAAGTTAATAATATAAAAAATAAATGAGAAAAAAAATGTTAGAAAAACGTCTAAAATTTTCTTGTGCCAAAATCTTTCTTATATATCTTTCTTTATCTATGTTTAAATTTTCATATAGTTCGGATCAAAAAAATGATGGTTTCCGAGTCGCTTTTGTCAAATTTCCGGTAGTTTTTTCCCAAAAAATAAATACGAAGAATTGAGAAACCAAAAAAAATCACCTCTTTTAAGTACAGTCTAGAGGCGAATCCGGTTTTAAAAAGTTACTGATCGAAACTTTTGGACAAGTATTTCCATACGAAAAGTTGTACACGGAAAAAACAAAATAAATAAACATCGTTGTAAAAACACTAGCTTCTTCACTTCGTTCAGAATCTAAAAGCGTAGTGTCACAATAATAATTATGGTTAAACACTAAAACAAGTGCGGTTGTAACGTGCTGTACGTTAAATTGTTTTTTTTTTTTTTTTCCACGTCCGAATAAAGAGAAACTGGTTTTCCGCGCGTCCGTTCACGACGACGGTTAACGGCCGCCCGGTCGTTATTCCATCCGTCGGCGCGAGCTCACGACGACGATCGTCGAAACGCGAGTGACAGAATAATGGATCTTACGGGTACACGAGCGAGGGACGTAAGGTGGGAATGAGTATAAAAAACAAAAAAAAAACGACACCCCGATAACGTGATTAATCAACGTGTACGCGGCGACGACGGTGAAACCGGACCGAAAAACGTGTTTTTTCGGACTGCGTATAAATTCAATTTGTACCTATTTGTAACGACGACGTACTCGCGAGCCGACGATAATGATATAATCGTATATTATTATATATACGAGCAGACAAATCGTGTGACTCGATTTTTTTTTAATTTCCTTCAACGTTCAACAAAGTACGGTCAAGTGGTAAACGAGTGTTATTAATTATTATTGTCTCATCGGTGCCCGAAGTCGACGACTTTTGCACTGGGCTCACTCGAACAGGGTCCACGGGATACGGGGGAGGGGGGGAAATTATATCTATTCGACTTTAAATCAAAAAACGTTGAGTCTGAGTCGGAGAAAAAAGTAAATTCCGAAAATTAAACACTTAGGCGATACTGTTTCAACGCAAACACAGTAAGATCCAAAGACGAAATTCATCAGTGACGTTCATTGAAGTAGAGTGGAACAATTTATTTAGATTTTTATTTTTTTTAAAGAAAATTCTGATAGAAACTGAAATAATTACCGACCAAATGAAAATTGTATTCAATCAAAATCTATTTACACCAATGGACTAGACTTGAATTTTGGTTTTAAATTCGACTGCTTATTATTTAATATATCTACCCGAAAGAATCAATGAAACCCGCTGGTTGCAAAATAAATATATATATATATATAGGTTTACAAATTTTTCTAACAATTCCAGTTAAAGATCAATTTTTATTTTAAATTGAAAATTATTTTATTAATGTATTAAATTTTTTAAGAGAAAAACGTATTTATTTTATAATTTTATTACAGCACTATAATATGTATATGAAAAATACTCAATTTTATTTTTTTTAATGACTTAATTTTATTTTATGCTTTAAGAATAATTGATAAACCACTTCAACATGTGTGCATACAAATTATTTTTGTAAATAGAGATGAACGGGTCTGTAATTATGAATTTTATTTTGGGCCCATGAATTGATAAATCGGGACTTGTGAAAAGACTCGATCACTTCACAAGGGTGGCGTGGTGTAAATATTTTCAGAACTTCAAACGATTTGTGACATTAATCGTTTTCCATAAGAAAGTAAACAATATGACTGGAAAGAAAATCAATCGACAAATTTGTTAACTACAGAAGAGAAACAATATTAATGGACATTTTATGTGATTCATTGCTGAGCATGACATTTTCTTTGTTGTCATTTTAAGGATTTAGGATCGAAACGACAGATGTTAATGAATTGGTGATGAAGCTATACCCTGTGATATCTACTCAATTTTGAAAAATAATAAGACTACAAATTTACTGGTTAAAATTAGATTTGTTCTAGTCTCCTTGGATTACTGTACTTTTCAATCTTTAATAATTTTAGACTACAAATTTATCGGTTTCAGATTGTGTTTTAAATTAATTAAATAAAATATAGTGGTCAATAGAAAAGAGCAAATCGATATTAATTATTATAATTACATGATGTTCTAGTGTCTCTTGTCTCATCGCACAAGTTTACTTTTACTGAATTCAGCAAAACACTTCCAATTATTTTAAACATGAACTTTTTCAGTTAGTGTTTTTACAACGACATTAATTTTTTTTTTCTATGAACACTTTTTCGTGAAATATTTCGACAAGAAACTTGATTGAATTAGATTTCGAATTTAGGTTATACTCAAAACATGTAATTTTGTTGCTCTTATAAATAACTTTTCAAAATTTTTGAAAAACTACTCAAAATTTGACAATAACACCTTTAAAACATTTTTTTTTTTATTCAATCTTTATCAAAATTTAAAAATAGATAGACAATAGTATGAAAAATAATTCTGCGAAAGAAATTGTATAAATATATTAATTTTTTTTAGTGTAAATATGTTTTTGGGCTGGATACAACTTAAACTTTTTCTGATTAATTTTCTTAACGCTTTCGTTATTACAATAATAAAAATTACTTATTATTTATAAAAATCATTACCATGGTTATTTACTTATAAATAAACATATTTATGATTCATATCCCTGTAGTGGAAAAATTAAATTTTTTGTTTAGTATTTTGTTTTGTACTTTACTTTTTCGCAAACACATTTTTTCTTGTTCGTCAAAGTTTGCATTTTTTTTTATGATTTTTTCTTTTTTTTTTTTTGTAAATATGATTAACAAATTATTATAACCGAATATTAACTGTAGCTTGACTTAGAACTGTTTTATTTTTAGAAAATTCGATTCACATTTATGATTAAAATATGGTATTATCTAATCATTGACCGTATGTAATATCAGTTCAAGGTAAAACATTGTGCAAATGGCCATATTAAAAGAGCGTTTGGGCAATTGTCGCGTTTTCAGTGCGTTTTAAGCGTCTCTTTGGGGCGTGGCCTCATTTTTTCCTGGGAATTTCGTTTGTAAATTTTTCAAAACACTATTGAAAAGTTATTACACAATGTTATCCGTTTCACGCCGGTATCAAAACCAATTGTATTATTATTTTATCGTAGCTACGCGATGACGTGCGCGCTCGACGAATGCGCGTACACCCGTACAAGAGAGCAGAACATCACCACCCCTGCAGCAGCACGCGCCATTGAACACGGTCGATTATGACTTCTTCTCGTTCGTCTCCGGCCACGTCTCTCCGCGCGCAAGTTGTTCACCGCCGGCGGCGGCGTCGTTTAGCGTGCTCTCGTTCCCATGACAGACGATCGGCGCGAGGCGGCGCACAGGGGTGGACGCGGAGGAAACGGTCGATCGATCGAAATTTATCTTCTTTACCCCCCCCCCACCACCACCACCACCACCACCACCACCGATTTAACCGTCACCCGACTTACGTGATCGCCCGCAGCACCTCCTCGATCGGTCGAATAAATCGTATATTATTTATATTTATCCTCTCGCGTTTAATCTCCCGACGGAATAAATTACGAGTATTATATTATTATTGTGACGATTGACGTTCGGTTTTGTTATTTTATTTTTTTTTTCAAAAAAACGTTCTTCGGTTTAAAACGCGTTCGACGTATTACAACGAAACGCACTACGGTCTGTGCGGCTATACGTGTATACGTTTTAATATAATAGTATAATGTTTTCCGGGCCGGTTTAACACGGCATCTCGTGCGCGCGCGCTTTTTTTTTAACGCGTCCGTCAACGTGCTCCCCGAAATTACCCGTCATTATGCTGTCCGATGACTTCCCCGGCTCGCGCGAACTCACACACGCACACACATAATATATACACTCACACACACACATACGCACGCACACACGCCATTGTTCGTCGAACGCATCCAGCGTCCGATTCGTGTCTATATATAATATTTATATAGTGTACTGCACCGTGTGTGTGTGTGTGTGTGTGTGTCGGACAAATCACGTTTTATTTGAAAACAGAATTCAAACCTAAAAAGTTTTTGAAACGATTATAACACTATCTTAAATTCAAAAAAAAAAAATTCAATATATTTCACAATCTCTAATCGTGAATTTTTGATTCTGAGCATTGTTTTTGCCAGTGATATTTATTTTTATTTTTTATTACCCTTTTTTCGCGTTCCCTATTCGTATTTT
>JAIPRM010011075.1:0-13212 GCA_025469315.1 Stegophylla sp. TES_Ste_2020
AATTCACCTACATCGTCAAGTTATGTGTTGCGGCCTAGTGGTAATGGAACCGGCCTAGTGCGCGACAGCACCAGGCTCGATTCCAGCCCGGCACTACGAATTTTTGCATTTTTTTTTCTTATATTAATAACTTCCTTCGTTCAGAATCGTTTTACTGAAGAAATGATTTATCGTTTCTTAAAAATTTAATACGCCCGTCAAGAGAATACCACCCGTCGTGCGAAGTATGTCCGCTTTTTTTTTTTTAATTGTAACTGACTATATGCGCCATGATAAACATTAGTAAAAATTATGTTACAGGGCATAAAATGTTGGTTAACAATAATTATAGCCGCTTTATTCTATTTTATTTTATTATGATGCTTATATTTTATTGTAAGTATTTATGGAGTACTCATTAGGTTATATGAATAAATTAAAATTAATTTTAGTTTTTCGTAAATGTTGTATGTAACAAAATAATTTATAGTTCACCATTAAAATCAATTCTTCAAAACTGATAATTATTATTGTGTATTAGTTGAAGCTGCGTTCAAAATTGTTTTATTGAAGAAACAATTTATCATTTCTTTAAAATTCAATACACCCGTCAAGAGTATCCAACTCGACATGTGAAGAACACACCGAACAGCGAAGCACACATTTTTTTCTGATGATATTGGTAGATAATTGATTTTCAAGGTAAACAAATTTTTTTACATAAATTGACATTTAATTTTTTTCATTCATCTCATACAATTTTGTTGAATAATATTAAATGGACTAATAGTAAAAAATGAAATGTTTTTTAAGTTAATGAGAGCAGAGTAATATAAACATTTTTCGCAGACATCTTAGATTATTTTACACCAAACTATTGACTCAATAATAAATATTTATATATCAAAATATTCGAAGAAAAACAAAAATGTCAAATTGCATAGTTTTAAAAACAATTATGCTTGAAATATGTAATTATTAACAATGATTTAGATTAATTCAGTTAATCTTTATAAATTATTAAAATTTGTTTCAATAATTTTGCACTAAAATATAATTTCATATTGTTTAGTTTGTCAAAAGTTTAAAATTTTAGATTTTAAGACTAAAAATTTCACTGCACTTACAGTAATAATAACTTATATTAATATAAGCTAAAAAGAAAAAAAAAATGTCTTAAATGATTAAGAAAATTTAAATAATTTTATTCAATTTATTATAGTTACCACTTTTATTTATATTTATCTCTATGACCCAAAAAAATCTTAATAAAATTACCTTAAAAATATCCCCCAACAATTAAAAGTAATTAAAATGGTTCTATTGAATAAAGGTCTATGTCGGATTTTAGATTCTGAACGAAAGTGAAGAAGCTTTTGTTTTTACAATGATGTTTATTTTTTATTTATTATTTTTTTTTCTTCCTCTGTAAACACTTTTTCGTATAGAAATACTGGTCCAAAAATTTCGATCAGTAACTTTATAGATCCAAAATCGAACCCAGATGGTACTTTTGAGAGGTCATTTTTCAAATTTCTCAATATTTTTTTTAATAATGTGAAAAAACAGAAAAAAAAATTTCAAAAAACGGCAAAATATGCAATTCCGCAATTTCCGTAAAATTGCAAATTACTTTTTGACATAACTTCTAAAATAATGCAGCAAAGGACTTGAAATTTTCACCAACCACTAAAAATAGTGACGAGAACAATTCATAAAAATTTCAAAAAGATTTGATCAATTTTGAGTTAAGTACAGTATTTTGAAAATTTCGGAAATATCTAACTTTTTGTTAGTGTTTATGTAATAAAAAATTTTTGATTTTTGATATTAAGACTTGAAAATTTAATATGATCTAATTGACCTAAAAAATTCTCAAAAATCTGTTTGTATATGTAGGTATATAATTTGGCTTGTTTATTGAACAGAACACAAAATAGAAAACTTAATCACGAACAATATGTAAATTTATATAATCAAGAATGGCATCAAAAAAATGACACTGTATCTCAATATGATATAGACCCTTTTATTACTGAAAATTTTGTTATTCTATGTATCAATACGATTCTCATGGTCTATAGTGGGTTCTTTTAGTACTAAAAACCATGAGAATGCACTCCACACATGACATAGAACATTATTCCATGAAGAATGAGTTTTGACAAAATTTGATATAAATCCTTATTTAGCAGAACTTTTCAAATATATCATGAACACCGGAACACATACATACACGTTAGGCTTAAGTCCAAAATGTGATGTGCATATTACCCATACTATTTGGATAAAGTAAATAATCGAAAATTTAAAATCACAGTTTAACAAATATTTGATGTTATGTATTACCATGGCGTTGTTAACTTTGCTCTACTCTGCAGTTACATTTGCTTCACTCACTTTACAATCTCATGTTTCACCGCCGCGCTTCACACTCTACATTCAAATCGAAAACTACCCTTAATTTGTTGTGCTACATTGGGACATTTCAGTTTGATAAAGATTAACTATGAAAAACCACCACAAATAAAAGCTGGTTAATGCATGAAACTATGATTTTAAATGTCGATTTTTTAGTTTATCTATATAGTATGGCTAATGTGCACATTAGCCAAATTCGGATTTCAGTTGTTACATAAATATATGTAAGTAAAATAAATCTGTACAATACTCACAACATTCTAGCCTTGTTATTAAATTGTTTGTTGAGTTAGTATTTATAAATAATAGATATTTTATACTATAATATAATAGATTTTGTATTATTCCTATTAGTGTTGAAATGTTGCTTTTTATTAGTTTAAATTATTTAATGAAAACTTAAATTTTTTAACTTTGTAAAACTTTATTTTAAACAAATTAATAAATTGTCTAAAAATATAGTTATATTATGGTAGATATATAATCAACATACCTGAATCTGTTTTGGAATTATATTGATTAGAATTAGATGTTGCATGTTTCGTATTGTCAATGGTTTGTTGTTGTTTAACATTTTTTCGTACAACTTTATTTGCCTGATTAATCTACAAAAAAACAAGACCAAAAATTAATTGTTACCTAAATTTTGTTAATGATAATTTAAATATTTAAATTTATTTTTCAAATGTGAATATTATTTTTACAATGTTTTTTTTATGCGTACACATTTCCATATAGAAATATTTGTCCAAAAGTTTTGACCGGTAACTTTTTGAGACCGAGTCACCTATAGATGGTACTTAAGACAGGTCATTTTTTGAAATTCTCAATTGTTTTCTCAAAATTTGGGAAAATTACACAACAATTGATAAAAAGACCTCAAAACTATATTTTTTAAATTCAAACTTTATGAATATTTAAACATAGATAGACAATGATATGAGAAATATTTTGGCACAAAAAAATTTTGAAAATATGAAAAAAAATTTTTTAATATTTTTCTAATACTTTTTTTTTTTTTTAATTTGAGTAGGTAAAATGTATACATTGATTTTCTGAATAAATACTAGTTATTACTGAAAAATTAAATCATGTATAATGATTAACATTATTAATATAGTATCATTACTGTTTTCTATTTTTAATATATATTCACAATATGCATTTAAATTGAGGGAATTGGAAGTAATGATTTTCTGTTTCTGTCTTTCACACACATAACAACAATTTAAATGTATCTTTTGTTAACCTTATGAATCAATCTTATTAGATTAGATCAGAAGTCTTATTGTATTATTATACAATAAGACTTCTGAAAACTGGTTTGAATTTGTTATTATGTATTCTTGAGATCAATCAACTATTTATCCTAATTTCATTCTCTAATTTACATAAATCTGATTTAAATATTTTAAATGTCGATTATTTGGAATTAGAATTTAAAATCTGGACTGATCAATCTCAAGTAGATATAATAACAAATTCAAATCAATTTTCAGTAGTCTTATCGTAGTATTAGCTTGATCGGTAAGATTGACATAAGATATATCTAAATTGCTATGTACAAGTGTGAAAGACAGAAAGAGAAAATCTTTGCTTCTAATCCCCTTAATATTTACCTTATATTAGCAATTTTTTCCCAGTTTTTTCTCAAAAATATAAATATTACTTGTATAATTTAATTAATTTGATAATATGTTAACTTAAAAATTGTTGTCTTATAAGTAAAATAAATAATATAAATATTCAAAAATGTGTAAAGAACAGAGTAAATTCAGAAATCAAATTTTTGATGTATACTAGTAATTTTAAGGCATAAATATGAAAAAAAAACTTTCATATTTAGTGACATTTTGTAGAAAATACATAAAGTTGTATGAAATATTTTTAATTTAGCATGGCTAAAAAAATTGCAACAAAAGCAAGGTGTCATACCAATTTAATTAGTATAAATTACATATTATCATACTAAGACAAATAAATGAGTTTGAAATAAACTAAAAAATAGATTGAAACATTATTTATCTTGTAATATTAACGCCTACTGATTTGGAATAATTAATAATGTAGACAAAATATATGGCATGCATTTAAAAAGCTGATTAATTCAATCAAACCAGTTTTGTTTATAATATATAAAAACTGAATTATACAGAGATTAAGTGTTAACTACTATAATAATAATATGGGGAATTTTTTTCTGATAATATTTATTCACTTTACTTTATTCATCTCGTAAATAAAAACCTTCATAATTCTTAATAAGTACTTAGATCAAGTTATAAAATGACACAGTGATATAAGTTAACAAACTTTTATGTTAATCCACATCAAAATTCTTATTACAATATATAACACACATAACTATTTTTCTTTTTTTTTTTATATTAAAAATTATTAGTATATACCTGCATTTTATCGACTGTCATATTCTGTGGTATTCGTTGACTACAGTTGTCGTCTTGTCTTACTATCTTGATTGTATTTGTATTTTGATGACTTTGTTTATCTAATGGCATACCAAATCGTTCATATTCAATAGCTTGTATATGTATAGTTTCATAACATTCAACACAAACAACTGCGAATTCTCCATTTTCTAATAATAATGCTTGATCAACTTGACGATGATAACGTAGAAAAGGATAGTCCTAAGATACAAAATTAAATTATCATTTTATTGTATGTGTAACAACATTCATATTTATTTAGTAATATTTATATTACATTCACTGCAAGAGATCGAATATGTCGACGTCCAGTTTTTTGTGTACAAACATAACACACATATTCTTTATGATTATAACTTCTTTCATGTTGTGAAATAGGTATGGAACTTGATTCATAATCTCGCCACTGGGCGACATAAGCATGGTAACAAAATGTACAAACTAATGCAGATCCATCTTCGCGTAATTGCTCAGCACCAGGCGTAGTTTCATGTTTTAACAGATATGGAAAATATGGTGCATTACGACCCTAAAATAATTATACACAATAAAATGCTTTGATAATTTTAAAATTTAAAAGAATATTACTTGTGGACGGCTGTATAAAACTCTGGCATAAGTTAGGTCTGAATGGTAGTTGCATAAGAAACAATATATGGACGAAACATCATTTCGACTAGATATTTGTTGGGTATTATAACCATTAACATTCAAACTAGGAACGTTATACCTACAATAATTCATAATAATTTATATGTTAATATATTAAAAACAATTAAAATATAATATTTTTATCATACCTCCTATGCTCTAATGGGACCCTGTTGGCTTCCATAGAATTCCATTGAGCAGAAAGCTGTTGAACACATTTAGAACAAGCTAGAATTCTACCTTGGGATTCAACGCAATAATTTTCTGGTGATCTAAATTATAAATATAAAATCAAATTAGTACTAATGTTTTTCCAAAAAAAAAAAAACCAATTTATTTTAAAAATTATTTAATTTACTGCGCCATATTATATATACAGTAGAAATAATTATAATATGCTTCAGTTAGAACTAGCAAAATGCCAGGTCTAAAATTATGTGATTGTACATTAAAATATGTGGACGAGTATGGTTAGAATGTAATATTGGCAACCAGTTATTACAAGCAAATCATTATCTTTTATTATACTTGATTAATATGTTGACTTCTCAATTTAATAAACATATATACAGAGTGATTTATTAATCATGTCACCCCTTTTTTGGTCGTAAAAATGGAAAAATTTGGATTTGTTTTAAGGAAGGTTCAAGTTTCTATAAAAACTATGTTTTACATCATCCAACTATTTTTTTTCCACGTCACCTTAAAGATGTGATGTGGAAATATAAACTTTTTTTTAAATGAAACTTCTCCCCCTTCCTCAATTTAACTACGGAATTTTATTCAGGTTAATTTTCTGTAAATTTTAATGTATTAAAATCAAAATTTGAGCGAATAGTTTAAGAATTATTCAAATTTAAGAATTAAAGATAATAATCTCTAGGACACGTCATATTTTAGTTACCAACGTATTACGTAATTATTATGAATCTATGATTTTACCAGCTAACACCTAATTAATTAATATGGTAAAATATGAACTATTCCAATGGTTCTTAACCGGTGTTCCGTGAACTTGGGATAAGTGTTCTGCCAAAATTCAAAACTCTGGAAAAAGTGTTAGAATGAAAGAAATTTTCAAATCTTTTTCACATTTTCAAAAAAAATTTCTCACGTCAAAATATTTCTCATATTATTGTCTATTTATGTTTGAATTTTCATGAAGTTTTGATTAGCCTCCCAAAATTTTTATTCTTATTTAGCCATTGGTCAATTATAAGACGTGTATAACCAAAAAAAATCATTGTGTTCCGCGAAAATCTTATAAAATGTTAAGTGTTTCGTCATTATAAAAAGGTTAAGAACCACTGAACTATTCATTCAAATTTTAATTTAAATATATCAAAATTCACAAAAAAATTAGCTGACTAAAATTACGTAATTAAAATAGGATAATGCCATTTGAGGAAAAAAAAGTTTGTATCCCACAGGCCAGTTTTAAGGTGATATAAAAAAAAGTTATGGAAAACAAAGATTATATAGTAAGTTGAACATTAAAAATCATGTATTAATTTATTATTATTATTAGGTTATCTAATTTACTTATTGTGCAAAATGAATAGATTATAAATACAATAAAAAAAAAAAGGCTATCAAGATATAAAATACTTTTCAATTAGAATTTACCGTGATAATTGTTGAAGACATGGGAAATGCATGGCATGTGAATTCATGCCTTCTGCATTAGTACATAACCATTCTAATTGTGAACGATGTTGCATTTCATAGCAAACATAACAACGAAAATTGTTACCACTCATAATACGTACAGGTCCACCATTACCACTAACATCAACACTTACCTATAAATAAAAAAATTGTATTAAACAATTGTAAATAATTAATGAAAATGATAAATTACTTACTGCAAGAGTGTTACGATGTGCTTCAGTTGGTGTTGGTGTCTGTGATTTATTTGGTTTAGTTATATCATAAGGACGAAAACGAATATCTGGTGATTTAATTGATTGAAGAGAGGGAGAAGGTGATGGAACAACTGGTAAATCCATTAACATAGTAACTTGATGTTTTTGAGGTACAGATTTAAAACAAACAGCACAAACCTTACAAATAATTAATTTTGATTTAAAAAGGAAACATAATAAAATAATATATTTAATTGATAATGTTACTGTTACTTACTTGAACAGTGCCTTGAGGAGATATAGGAAGAGCACCAGGTGGGGTTTTTATTTTTGTTAATGATGGATAATATGGTTCACGGATATTATTTGGGTAACAATATAATGTCCTACAAAATTTAAGATTTAATATTAATTAAAATTTTCAAAGTATATTATTATTTAATTTATATAAATTATAAATAGTATTTTATTTACCTCATAGAAGACGAAGGATATTCAAGTGAACAAGTAAAACAAAAAAATGTAGAAGTATCTATAGATGGAATTAATCGTTTACGTAAGATATAATTTCTTTCTCCATGTGGAATGCCTTTTGATGAATATACCTGCAATAAAGTGTATGCCATTAACGTTCAATAAAAAATAACTTAAATCCCTAAACAATTTTTAAAACCAGTAAATATATAAATATATTAAAGCAGTGATGGGTCAAACACTGATTTATGATATCGAACTAAACTCTTAATATATTTTTTCTCAAATCCGAATCAACCAAACCGAACTTTCATTATCTTTTTTTCATGTAAAAAAATTTGTAAATCATTCATGATTAAATCTATTGATGGCGAGTGGAATAATGTTCCTCTAAAACTTTAATTAACATTAATATCTATGTAATTTAAATGTAACCAAATAGCATATATTTAATGTCAAATATTAGTAATAGTATAATACAATACAATATATCAACATTTTTTTAATTAACCACATGGATAATGTAAATATATTATTATAAACAGAACAACCTTATTGGTTGAATATAGGTTTACCCAAAAAAGATTTTTCATATTATAATTAATTATAAATAGGGGATAACCCATTAGTAATACTTCAAGATAATTTGTATATTATATTATAATATTGGAAAGGTGTGGCCAGTATATCAAGTTTGATTTTCAAACAGTACCATATACTAAATAGTTCGGTTTAAATTTCAAACCGAAATGAACATCAAGGGTTTGGTTCAATATTCGAACAGTTCAACCTATCACTATATTAAAAACAAATTATCCAACCTGCCACTGATTTAATAGGTGAGCATGACAAGCAGAACATGTTTGTACCCGCCCTGTACTATCCATTGGCCTAGAACGGGGTGGTCTTGGATGAAGCATAAGACTAGGGAAAAATGGTTGATCCGTTTGGTTAATGGCAGCTGGTGGTTTAGCTGACACATGGGATAAAGAACCTCGTCGAAATTCTTCTCCGCACACATAACATACTTCAGTTGATGAATTTTTGTCAGGCATAGACAAATCTAAAATATCTGTGCCACTACTACTGCTATAACTTCCTGTTAAAAATAAAAAATATTAAAAATCCTACTAAGAAATTATAAAAATTAATTTACCTGGGTTAGAATGAGATGTACTATTAATTGGGTTTGAACCATTTTGTTGTGCTATATGATCAGATAATGTAGAAATTGATGTAAGGGGAATTCGAGCACCTCGACTATCTTCTCCAGTAATTTGAGACATCGCAGATGACATGATTGTATCTTTATGACTATATTAAAATGTATAATTAATTAATAAAACAAAAAAATGCTTTTATATTATTCTGTAATTACCTATTAGTGTAGTCAACACTAAGTCCCAATAACTGGCAAGCATATTCTCCTTGTGTAGAAAGATCAGCACCAGTAAATGGGCCATTATCACAGCGTTTTAACCAATAGATCCGTTGTCTTGCAGGAATATTATCTCTTTCATATCGATCCCATTGACCAGTTAATAGTGAATAACACAAATAACAACTTGTAACCTAAACAATAATGAATATATTCGTGAATAAATATTTTTTTTAATACAAAAATTTAACAGACAGAACATTGTACTTAAAATATGAATATTTTTAAATAATGATTTTGTGTTTAAATGTTATAAGTTTAACTTTAATATGTTTATGCAAATATACATATTATAATGTAAAATATAATTAACATAAAATACAATAAACATTAAATTGTGTTCTCAAATTAAGAGACCAAATTGAATTAATTTAGATATATCATGTTAATAACATGGTAGAAATTACAAGTATTTTTCTAAATAAATAGCAGTTATAAAATATAATATTAAACACAATGTTTTGAGTATCCACTATTATTGAACATTTTAGAGATTTATCTTATTAAAGCGAAAATTCACAAAAACATCAGGTAATAACTTTTAATTTAAAAAGTTTTGTTCAGAATCTAAAACTTACTTTAACTTACTAAAATATACAATTTTGTAAATATAGTCTATTAGTAATCGTCATTATCACTCTACAAAGTGATTTAAAAATAACTTTATGCCTATTAGCTTGAACTTTATGTTATATTTAAGAGTAGTTATATAAGATATAATTTGATAATTGAATAAATTAAATATACATGTGTCATATATAAGTGAATACAATTAAATAATACACTTCCTCATATATTTATATTGATATTAAACATAATTTCTTATACCTACTACCAGTATTATATAAGTACTAGCAAATTATAATATGATATTATAAGCCTTAAATTGGAATTATTTCTGGTAATAGTTTTAAATTAAAGATAAAACAAATTCACACACATTTTTAAAACTTTTTAACAGTGTTATTGACACTTATTGTTGTTTTAAGCTGTTTAGGGTTATAGATTTTACGATAATGAATAAAAATATATTGTTTGATTTATTCATACAAAGAAATAACTTTATTTTAAGTATGAAAAAGGTTATATAGAAATAAAAAGTACATACTGCACTATCCTGCTTGGCATTTAATGGTTGTCTATAGCCTTGAGGTGGTTCATGCATTTCCAAAAATGGAAAGTGTGGTGTGGCATCAGATGGTCCCGTTGACGTTGGTCGTACTCGTAACCAATACTGCTCAGAATGCCCAGAATTACCACAAACAAAGCACACATTATGTATCCCACTTGAAGTTTCTTGTTTTAGGTACATGCCATCATCAGTATGAGTTTCTTGTGCCATCACACTACTACATACAACACAAGTTAAATACTATTCTATAGGTGTACATTTCGTGAATTTTGTCTACTGAAAAATATAGAATATATTCAATGGGTTTTAACACAGAAAAGTCAAAATAAATAGAAAATTAAAATAGTTATTGACAGATGTTGTCAGCTGATGTGTGGCACATACATTTTCTCACTAGTACACACACACACAGCTGTGGGATTACATATAAGGAAAAAATAGGGCGTACACTTTTCGTCATGATATTTACGTTAAAATAATTAAAAAGTAGTGACATATGAGTAAGATTTTATCCATAAATAATATTAGATGTCGTATAAGAACATATTTTACAAAAATAGTTAATACTTACGTGTGAAAGTGTGATGCACAGAATTTTAAAGGGACTTCTTTCGTAATCCGGTTATCATTTGATCTTGGACAGTGGTTATCACAACGAAGGGATATTTATCGCATTTCGTGGGCACATTCATTATGGCTGGGTTTATTTATGCTGTGGTGGAGAAAAAGATATTTATTTGCTCATGACATTCAAACCTTTAGGAAAATGACTAGCTCTTGCCTTACAAAAATACAAAGTATAATATTTTAAATATAAGATTTGCTAAGAAAAAAATACAAACTTCTTTCCTCCATGAGCTATCACTTTTTTACCATTGTCTATTGGTTAACCCGGTATCTTGTTCAAGAACAATTAGTATCATTGTTATAAAAAAAATTAAAAAGATACAAATTTTAGTCATTGCCATCCGATAAAAAACAGTATTTATAGACATTATAAACATACGTTTCATTTTAATATAAATGAATTCACTTACGACTTGTTTGTTTTAAACTTTACGATTATTGTTCATTTTACAATAATAGAAATTTGACAATTCTAAATGACCTATAATTGGAAATATTGGTATATTTTTTCCCTATCATTTCATAATTATATAAAAAAAAAAAAATGTTTCTGGGAAAAATTAATGCGGCATTCGAAGGGTTTATAAAAATAAAAATAAGTGTTTATAGGCTTATAACTGGTACCTATATAATTGGGACTCAAAAAAAAAAAAAAAAAAAAACAAAAATATGACACTTAAAAACAACATGAAGAGTTTCTGCCCAGCCAAAGAAATGAATTAATCCCTATTCGTTAACCGGACAAAGTATGTTAAAAACTTATAATTAAATGCTACCCATTCAAAAATTCTTGATTTAAGAAGTTCGATGAACAGCGTTTCGAAGATTTTTTTATATAGTTTTCAGTTATTTTTTAAAATTTTGAATAACCTATCAATTATTATAACGGTAAAATTCAAACTTGGTTTTTCTGTTCTGTGCTCATAGGACATATATGTAAATAGTGCGTGGCTGGGGGCCAAGTTCCCCAGATGTTTTGGAAATTGCATAAGGTTAATGTCCTTAGGGTTGACAAATCAAACAAATACACATTTTAGCCTCCATTTTTTTTATTCTAATTGTGCTAATCTTCGTTCTCCTTTAACGTCAGTTGATGATGGAGGCGAAAAATCAACAATTTTATGTTTAGAAGTTCAACAATTAATAATAATGGGTCATATACCTATTCGGAAGAATAATTCATTACAAAATATTTTACATTTTATTAGAATTAATTTGATGCAAAATTAAAAAGCATCGAATTATTGTTGATTTAAAAAGACCTATAGATAGTCTCTAAAAGTCAATAAAGCACGCTTACAAATTTTATCTCTACTAGTACAAGAAGTATGGCATATCTATTTTATATTTTGAGTGGAGCAAAGAAGGTATATATTTGAGATGTAAACGTGACGAAAGCGATGGCCCCCGAAGGGGTTGACGGTACGCCTGTTTCCTCGTTACCGTGGTACCATTTTATTTAATTACGTTACCGTTAATAATAATTAATCAAAAAGTGAATAACCTCAAATTATGCACCCTACTACAGTAATAGTATTTTGATATATAACGATTGGGTTTAAAAATAATGTTTTATCTAAATTTCCAGAGATATTTACACATAAGTTGGAGCCAGCTTCTTTGATTAGATCGTAACGCACTCATAAAATGCTGCTTTATTAATAGTTATTAAAAATAAAGTATAATAATATAGTAATAATATTGACCATCGTAAATATTTATGAAAGATAATAACTTAGATAATATACAACAAATATATTTATAATATAATCGATTTTACATTCAATAATTTCGAAGTGAATTGGACGGTGAAATGTCCGACGGAGATGTGCCCATAAACCGGACACATCACAATGGCTGGTACCGAGTTGGTTCCCGAGCTTCAACTCCAAGTGCTGAATTGGTTCCCGTTTGAAAAAGGTATTTTATTAGGTTAATCCGAATTGGTTCCCGTTTAATTACGCACATTTTCCTTCTCAATTTTACAGGCTTAGGACTGTTAACTTTAAAGTAGGCGTGGTTAAAAATGTGCGTTAATGTGTGCAAAAAAAAAAAAGCTGGACATACTTCGCACGATGGGTGTACTTCGCACGACGGGTGGTATTCTCTTGACGGGCGTATTAAATTTTAAAGAAACGATAAATCATTTCTTCAGTAAAACGATTCTGAACGAAG
>JAIPRM010011076.1:0-13212 GCA_025469315.1 Stegophylla sp. TES_Ste_2020
ATTGTGTCTAAAATCTACTTAATATATCTACCTAGAAATCACTCCCTACTCAGAATCTCCGCGATAATTTGTTAATTAAAATCACAAGACCATGAATAATCCATAAATCACGCGGAAGTCACTGGAAAATTAGTTCCTTACGTCAAAAAGCTATTGTATGACAGTAAAAAAATACAGTCAAGAACAGCGCCAAAAAGCGGACAGTACAGTTAATTAAACATCAAATATTATATTATAAATTCGAATAATAATTACTAAGTTCGCATATAAATGTTTAAGTTTGAATTTATAGTTGTAATGCAAAATGTAGATTTCATCATAAATTGAAATCGTAGATAAAATCATTGTTTTTGTTATTTAAAACATCAAATTATAATCATCATTATTTTGACACTTTACCCACTTTCAAAATTTTTGATTATTTAACATCGAATGCATTTTGTATTTTTCAGTAAAACAAGATCGTTCATATTATGTTCTATTTAGATTAAATATATAGTTAAATATGATAATTTAATATTAGTTTTAAATCAATTAAAACATATTTATTTCGTTTCATTTAATTAAAAATTAATCAATGATGTATGACACATATACAGTGAATGAACCCACATTTTTGGCAGGCATAAGTCTCAAAAACCCACTATTTCTTTTCATCCTTGAGTGGTACACCACTGCTTAGTCGTAATGCAATGACCAATGGACATCGAGTAGGGACATTTTAAGATCCACAAGATTAAACCGTGACTCGTAAAGTCTTCTTCGTCGTCTTATTACATAAAGTTTGATACAATATTCGTCATTAATATTAATTAATTGTTGTAATATTTATTTGTGTTTCAGGTGAGTAATGACAATAAAAACGAATAGAAAAATGTCCTCCGACGAAATGTCGTTAGTGAAACGTTTGCCGTCTCTTTGATAAACGGTAAGAACAATAATTATTGTTTTCATTAAGATTACTTAACGAGTGTTTTTCATCGCGTAAATAGTAGATCGGATAAGTATTTAAGAATTTTGATCAATAGAAAAAAAAAAAAAAACACAGATCTTCGGTCATGGTTCGTCTGATCTATGGGGCTATTCAGTTTGTATATTATGAGTTATAACTAGAAAATTGTTATTAATAGGATCCGCTTAAACAGATAATCTGAATTAAAAAATACACACATTTCTATGAAATTGAAAACTAAAAATCTCAGCATACCCAAAACGTAGAAAAAAAAGAAAGAAAAATTAAGTTTAAAAAAATCAAACGAGAAACGAATCCTACTGATTTTTATATTAAAACTCTGTATTTTAGAGTGAATGGCTTTTACTTGTAACTGTTTGGTAATTAAAAAAAAAAAAAAAAAAAAAAAAAAACACTGGAAGCAGTATCAGCAGTGTATCAGATCGGAGAGAAAAAGTGTATTTATTTGACCATAACAAATTTTGAACAACATACAAAATTATTACCAGGATTTCTTCACGTTCGTTCGGGCAGCTAATAAACACTCGTCGAAACAAAATATGCGTCACGGTTTCAACAAATTCCTCACAGCTCGACCTTTGTATCTTTTGTTTGCGCCGTATAAACTGTTGGGTTTGCATATTTTTGTTTGCCCGTAAAGTACCGTCCGACCGTGGAGCAATTAAATAAAATAATAATTAATCCGTTCCGAGTATGAAGCGAGTTGTTTTCGAGAATCGCATCGCGTTTTAAACTTTGGATTTGAGAGCGTTTCCTTAAATAATTAAGCGCGTGAAAATATTTTTAAAGAAACCAAACGCGCGCGAACACTACTGACATAATAACCCCGAAAATATTCATTACCGATCGTGAAATATGCAAATATATTATAAAGTCGGGAACTCGCCGGTGGAATTTAATTATAGCTCTGCGTTTCAATTCCTGTTTTCTATCGTCCGTGACGTGCAACGTCTTTGGCACTCAGTCGACACGTATTTTCAGTACAAGCCGGCATAACAGAGAGAAAACAATAGTATGACATGACGTTGTGAATGACCGCGTCTTCTTCGTACCATAAACTACTGATGTTATTATTGATGTTGGGCGTACACGTTATTGATTATACTTCCGATGAAATTGAAAACGAATAAAATTAATTCAATTATTAATATAATTTAGTTAGTTCGGTCGAAGGAGAAAACATTTCGTATCTGAAGTGAATTTAAACTGGGTTAATTGTCCACTTGTGACTCCTAAATGAACGAAGTAAATCTTGAATTAATATACACGAACAATAATTATTCCAAATTATTAATTTCGTTTAAAACATTATTCTGACTAACAATAATGTACACGTGACTTAATTGCATTATTACAGCGATTGCTAACTATACGTACCTATAATTTAACGACCTACTTTCACCGTACGAATATTATTGTCATCATATGCGCACTAGTCGTGACATTTTAGCGATCAGACCGCTTAAACGCACCGACGTAGTGAGATTGTCTACACGAACCGCCGGATTCTGATATTCATATTAACTACCCATTTTTTAGTGCATGTTATATTTTCATCATAAACATTAAATGGCAAAATAATTTTGTGGAATTTTTAATTCATAATAATTAGTTTACTGTATAGTTCATCCGGATTTCATGCAATTACATTAATTAAATATATTTTATAATATATATAATACATATTTATATTATAAAAAAAAAATAATGTTTTAGTAGATAGCATTGATGCATACAAACGTAGGAATTTAGATTAAAATCTCGAGTTATCTTAAATGAAATTGTTCATTAGAATCGTTATTAATCTGAATTTGTCTCCACCACATGAAACCAAATACCTAGAGTGAATTCTTTTAAAGCGTCTCTTATTGAGCGCATAATTTTCAATTTATCGCATTTATAGGGCGAAAAGATCCGGGGCATAACTGACTAAATGTAGTGAAATAAATAATATAAATATATAATCCCGTCTCAGGCATTACCAACGCCTTTCATCGCCAACAAATAATTATAAATGATATTAAAATATTTCGCACTAACGCGCAATATCGTGTTTCGTCTTTTTCACTTTATGATTTCATTTAGCTCTAGATATACGTACGTTAAGAGTACAAATATTTTACAATTTGATAATCTTCGGTAAATTCGCCCAAGGAAAATGGCCCGTTTCAACCCTTACACCCTGCCATAGATTCCTCAACCGCAATACGTAAAACAATACGCATTCAAAATGTATCAAATACAAATAAATTCGTGTGTATTTGTTTGTATATATATATGTATATATGTTACCATAGTTACCATAGTTACTATGGTTACCATGCCCATATTAGTTACTATGGCCACAACGGTTATCACGGTTATTATTGAAGGTCCCAACTGTGGTCTCAGTGGTTCCGATCAATGGCAAACAATCAAAATGACAAGAGTTAACATTTTGAAATATTGCGAATTTCGATAAATGCTAAGTATGAAGTACCATCTAGAGCCAAATTTTGATTCAAAAAGTGGCTGATCGAAGATTTTGGATAAGTATTTCTATATGCAAAAGTGTATGAAGAATGGGGGAAAAAATAATAAAAAAAAATAAACATCATTGTAAAATCATAAGTTTCTTCGCTCTACTCAGAATCAAAAGTGACTACTACGCCATTTTATTCGTAGTGATAACTTTTATTTTGTCAATATTTATCCAAGGATTACGCGTGTTTTTTCGTTCACTCCGTATACGACCGGACATCGTGGAACCGTTTTTAACACACCATACACAAACGCGATGCGATATGATTGATGAACTCAATACCGTGACATGCGTCTAACGTTTCAGTGCACTCATAAAGATCATTTTCGACGTAAATTTAGACCGATTGTTTTCGTATCCGCATTCACACAATAACACGTAAAACGTAATATAATGCGCGTCGTAATGTCATGAGATACAGCAAATATTTGTGACACGTTTTCAATTTCTTATTTGTAGTGCTTGAGTTGGGGGGAAAAAAAATAGAAGAGGGACTAAACATAAAAAAATGTGTCCTTAAAAAAAATATAATGTGTCATAAACCTGTGGGAGTCTTTGCCTATCCTCAACATCAATCACTAAAATTTTCATAATTTATTCAAATATAAATTACTATTTCTTTTTATTTATAAGAAATATCTGCGCATTCATAATTACACCACTTGTAAATTATGATAAATTAGAACTAAGAATAAGAATCGCATTTAATTCTTATTCGTAAAACAACGAAAGTTGCTCGTGTTGCAAACAAATATTTTGCAAAAAATAACATTCTAATAATAATAAATGATTTCACTTTGCCTTTTTAATAAACTAAAACTTAAATAAGTGTAACGACTTACTTTGAAATTTGAGTAGAAGAATAGGCGTGAAATAAATGAATATTGATTATTCTTTTAGATAATACGTGTTAAAATAATAGTAAAATAAATGTAATGTAAGATAATGGATACATTACACGATTGGAAGTCCTATTGTATGGTTGGATGTAACGAGTGAAAAAGTGTGGCGCAAGCTGATATCTATATTTTATAAATGAACCATAGGAATGTCTGCGAAATAAACCCATTGAATTTGTTATTACAATAATTAGATAGAAAAATAACAAATCTCCATTATTTTGGCTTTAGTATCAAAATGTAAAATTAGTGTAAAAACGAGTCTTAAACACTTATTACCAGAAAAATGAATGGGAGTGCGCTAAAAATATTATTAAGAAAAAAGGAGTCGTCCGACTCCTCGCGCCCCCTTGTCTTGGTTGCGCAACAATGAAACGTGTAAAACGTACAGAATTAAAAATAATTAATTGGAATCCGTGTCCGTCTCTCGTTTACAAAACTGGTAAAACGTTTTGACCGAACTGTTCATCAGAAAAACGTGTTTCGTGTTACACGCGGAGTTCAACGCGCTTCGTTTGGCTCGAAAAAATTTGACGTCGCTCGTGGAATAATAAAGTAAAAGTACCGTCGTCGACGACGCGCCGTAACGGCACAAGAATTAAAGCCGTCTCAAATGCCGATGGTTTTTAATTATTTCGAAACGTGCATTAAAAATTACACGACGTTTTTGTTTTACACGCTCTGCGTGACTCTCCGAAATCGTTAAAACACCGAATGCAAATACCGTGTGGTGAGACGAGACGTTCTATTCGTGACAAAAAAACGTTTTGCGCTCAGGTCTTTGGACGTTTTTAAACAATGTTAACCGTCGAAAATATCCGTGGCCATAAGACCTGCCGGGTCGTAATTAACTTTAGTTGGGTCTACTGTCTCCATACTGAAATGCATTTCGATTAGAAGAAAATTAACGTAAATATATTATAACTAGGACTGGGATTTTTTTCGATTAATTGATTATTAATAGTAATTGAATAAAAAAAATAAAACATTATTAATAAATGACAGTTTAAAACCAATAGCATTATTTTTAGCTCAATAATAACAGACACCAATATTGAGCAGGTACGTGACGACATGCATATTTAATATTCATAAGTATACATTCTTGATCAGTGGACATTATAATTTCTTAAAATCAATTAAAAAAAACCTATGGTAACAACTTAAATTAGAAACGTCTCAGTATCAAAAATGAAATTGTAACGAGTATGATATGTATATGTATGATCAATATAGAAAATGTTAAAAAAAAATAAATAAAAATTCTGTATTAAATGGATAAATAGATACAGCAGGATATCAATTTTTATCCCCTAGAAGAATAGTTTTTTCTATCCTTCAGCCCTTAAAGCCCTTCATTCGGGTCTAAAAATATTATGTCAATAACATTTTGTTTGGTGATAAATGGTAATCTGCAATCGTCAATACGGATTTAATTATGAATATTAAATTAATACGGTTAATTCCGATACATTCGTTCATTTAATTAAGACGTACACATAATATAATAAGAATTATCTGAAAAATCGGAACACTGTCACAGTGTATTAATTACCTACGTCATATTCGTATATCGAAATATACTGATTGTCAACGTCAACGGCGTCGACAGTCAATGATGATTGACATTGGTTTTGATATATTGTTTTAAATCACGTGATTACGATTATAGCCAATTATATGCCAATTACCTCTTTTTTTTTAAAAAAACTCAGTTATTTTTATTTGATTTATTTTGGCAATTCTTAAAGTATTATTATTTATTGGAGTACATTTGGCTCACGGGTTTACACCAAAATAAAGAATAACCACAGTATATTATTAATATATAAAAGTAATGTAGACGAATTTATGTTCAAGTTTCATAGAACATGAATATAAATAGGTACACATTATTTCGTGTCAAATTGTCGAGATCAACCGTAACGTCTAAAGAGACAATAATGCCCGGTGCACATTTATATGAAGAGAAATATCGAGTTAAAAAAACGTGTGAAAAATCTTTTGAACATGGAGTCACACATGGGTTTGTCTAAATTATATTAGCCA
Source organism: Stegophylla sp. TES_Ste_2020 (assembly GCA_025469315.1). NCBI lineage: Eukaryota > Metazoa > Arthropoda > Insecta > Hemiptera > Aphididae > Stegophylla > Stegophylla sp. TES_Ste_2020. The sequence goes on from JAIPRM010011076.1 coordinate 6,443, forward strand.
ACACTGAAATCAACAAGTACTTATAAGTAACAATACGATTACGTTTTGCCAGATGAATGACGTACCAAGATGTAAGTGTGACATGACGGTTTTAATTAAATTAATTAAATTAAATTATGAATTGATTGAAATTCAATGGTATATTGAAAAGTTTTGCTACTTTTCCTATATTGTATTTAGTAATGATTAACACATGTTATAACGATTTACCTATAATGCTTTGATTTATCTTCAAATTTGAATTGGCTCCGTTCATTTTCAAATTCCCGTATGAAAAACGAATTATTAAAGGTATAATAATTTATTCCGTGAATTAAATCCGGTTAATATAATAATTGGGATTCGGGATAACCGGGGAACCTTTTGAATATCGAACCTGATACCGAGGGAAACGAATATTCTATTTCGTAGGGAAATTACTTTGATAAGAAGACAACTCATCAACCCTGATTGATTAATTAATATATAGATATCCGACGATTCAATTACGATTCAAAATTTGGTTACCGTAACGTCGACCCTAATTCAACGTAATCTAATTTACATTCCAAAGGGTACGACTGAATAAATCATGGATTCTAATATTCGGAATATTATTATCTCCACGTCGCGGTGTTCTGCATTGTTCGTGCATATATTTTCCTTATTGAGAACATTCATTTTGAACGTGGTGTCAAATAAACGATTCGTCATGCGTTTCGCCTCCATTTGTACTGTGTTATGCAAGTGGAGAACTCTTTAAAGATTTGGCATTTAACCGGAAATTCCAACAAATGATTACTGCGATTCGCGGTTGCTCATCGTAATCAATTTTGAAATTACAATTTTGGTTATTAAACATTGAGACGTGTGCACATCGTTACATTGTTACGTCAGCTGTAAATCGTTTTAGATTCTGAGTGAAACGAAGACATTTGTGATTTACAATGTTGTATGATATCGTACAGATATCCAAAAGTTGCAAACAACAACTTTTTTAATCAGAATTTTACTTTATATGGTACTTTGAAAAGGTCAGTTTCCGAAATTTTGGAAAAACTATTCAAAATTTGATAAAAACGACTTCAAAACAATCTTTTTTTCCAAACTTTATGAAATTTATACAGAATTAGACAGTAAAATTTTGAAAATGTAAAAAACTAATTGTTGGAAATATTTCTAAAGCTGTTTTACCTTTTCTCAATTAATAATGGAATATAAGACTATTTTTTTATAATAATAATAATAAACATTAAAGTTTTTAAGTACAGTTGTTTTGAATTAACCGAAGCTCCTGTCATAGACGTTTCATCGAATAAATATGACTTGTCTTTCTTTAAAATTCAATCACCAAGAGCGAGGAGCGAATACCCATACCCATCCATATGGTTCAATCGTTTTATCGGTTCTTTCACAAAAAGTACACATGACAAATATTTTTTGACTTAAAAATAATATTATGCTTTCAACTATTCATCTTGTGACTTTTAGTAGGTACTTAACGTGCTCGCTCGTCGTCGCCGTGCTATGACTTCGCGTGAAATGTGAACGCGAACGCACAACAAAGACAAAGTTCAAACAACACGTCGTCAAACAATCGTAACGTCGCGATCGAATAAAATAACAAAACAAAAAATGAAAAAAAAAAAAAAAAATGGAAATAAACAAACGGTTGAATGTAATCACGTACGTGGGACATGGCGACGGAAAAATGAAAAACGTGGTTCTCGGTGTGTACACGTTCGTTTCGCGAGATCGCTATAATGCGTCGCGTGAGCGCAGGGAAGTTTTCGCGTGGTAAATATACGGCCCACACGCTGCGCGAGGATAATGCAAGTGTATAAAATATAGTCACATTAAAGGCGACGGCGGCGGAGAGAAAAGGAAATCGTAAAAATAGCAAATATCACAAAATTGCGCTGTAAAAAAAAAAATAAATAAATAAGGGAGTCGCGTTGTCGAGGAGCGAAACCTGTGTAACAACCACTGCGAAGGTCTATGAAAAGAGTGAAAATCGTTCTTTACCCCGTTTGGTACTGCCCTATGAGTTCGTAGTATAGCTGCGTACCCGATATCTGATTGCGTAGAAATAGGGGCGTGGCAAAAGGTTTGGGGGGTTGTTATCAGGTCACAAACTCTTCCGTGAATTATAGAACAGTTAAAAAAAAAAATAATAATAATAAAACAGAACGATTTTTAAGATTGAAAAAGACTTCAAACTTGATAACAGCATACATTTTTAAGTTTTTGACCAAAATCTTTTTCATCAAATTATGTTTGTTATAGACGAAAATTGTATAATATATTTAGCGAAAATTACGATTTCAAAAATATACACCTTTAATTGTATGGTAAAAACTCATTTGGGTTTGGAGTATAACTGCTGTGAATATTTGCAGTTTTTAGTAAAATTTATATTATTGTACAGTATAATTGTATCGCGTTTTGGTTTATTTTTTACGAAATTTAAATGTATTTTTACTTCAGAAATCAAGACACCGCAATTATTCGTAGTAATAATGCTTAGTAGTGATAAGCGAAATAATACACAGTTGAATTTTATTAATAAGAATATATATTTTTATAGTAGTTTAACTTGTTGTACTTCATAAAAGTTTTACCGACTACCAATTATTCTACTTTATTTTTATTTTAATAAAAAACAAAATACTTAAAAGTTTTCAAAAAAGTTGATTTTTATTAAAACAAATTTTAAATACCTAAAATAGTACAATTATACGCATCAATCCATATTATATAAGTATTTACAGTATACAGTATGGAATTTCGTAATTCGTATGTATAAAACTTATCCCAATCAATACATAAAATACAAAATATTATAAAACGAAGAGTATGACATACAGTTCAGAGAAGTCCAAGGAGTCCAAATACTTAGGCATTATTTTAAAACAAAATAAAATATAAATAGTAAAGGTGAAAAATGTGACCGGTAATAAGTGTTACTTCGAAAGAATTTGCAAAATTAATAACATCGAAATGAGTGCAGTGCTGCTGGAGAAACGTGTACCTTTACCGTTCGAATCTAAACATAACTTTTACAAGACTTCGAACACGTTACTGGTTAGTTTGGCCTGTGTGGCCACATCACAAAAGTATTTGACGATCAAACGACTTAGCGATTTGGCTCCGACAGACGCTTGCGTTCTCTCATGTCATTTCAGCAAACCGTCGGATCACAAGCCCAAAAAACCAGGTTTTAGGTTATGCCCTAACTCCAAATCGACCCTAACACAAAGTCCAAGACGTTCTCCTGTTTTTCAAACTACGTTTTTTGGATAATATTTCGAACCTTAACATTACGTCCGAACAGGTGGTGACCCACGCGAATGGTTGGTTAGGGAAAACACTAAGTCGTGACCCCCCCGTGGTACTCATCAACAAATTTACCGTGATGGTCACAGTCCATGGACGTTAATCAGTGGCTACGTGAATATTATGACGTCCGACGGAAAATCGATCGAAACAAACTTTAACCCGTCGTCTCAGCATAAGTCTATAATTACATCAATGCGCTTGAAGGCTATTATAATTTTGACCTAAAATATATCGAATTAATACAGTGACTTTAAATATCGGTTTTATTTTTCGAGTATTGATAATATTATTCAAGTCCACTCGAATATCATCCGAATATTGTAACACTATAGTTTTGATTTTCACAGCGCCCCATATCGGTCAAAATAAATTTATTTTAGCAATTTTCAAAACGAAATTTACCGGAAAATGTCGTGGACGAAATTCGTACACTATATCCGTAACATGACTTAAGTCAAATGTGTGTCGAGAGATGCGATTCGCTGCCAGCCAAAGTGTATTATATAGTCGGTGTGGCTAACGAGTCCTCTCGCTCTTAACTCTTATCGAGTGTTGTTGTTGTCGTGTTCCGCGCAAACACTCGACGAACACTCTCTGTGTAACCCGACGCCTTTTCACGACGCGGTCTGTAAATTGAATACACTTTGAAATACAACAACAATAGTAATTAAGTTTCCGCCATGGAGCGGTATCACAGCTACGACGAGTGTATCGTGTCTTGCTGTTTTTAAACGTGACCGCAGAACGGTTACGGTAACCGTACTACCGGTAACGAGTGACTGGAAACAGAGTTCCTGAACTAAATTTTAGGAAATAAATATTTTTTTTTTGAATTTCCATTTTCCATTTAATTTCATTGGGACCTATTTGACTAATATCTACATGGAAAACACACACGTGAAAACAATTAAAATCCACTGTAATATGTAAATATTCATTAAACACGATTATTTAGAATTTATTTTAATTTCTTAACTATTCGAATAATAGTAAGTTGAAAAGAATTTGTTTATCTTCTCAACAATGGGATCGGACAAGAAACTACGAAATCATCAAGTTACGTTCCCTGCCGGTAACAGTGATTACTTCTACTGACACCGATTAAGTAACCTCTTATTAATCCAAATGTAAACGTTCAAAAACAAGACGCTATGACGCGAACAGAACACATATGCTGCTGACAATGCAATCGTCTAACATACCTGATCATCATTCAATCACATAGTATAAGCACTACGCGAATTAAGTTGTATTTAAAATAGAATCAAAGTATAATCATAACACGTTGATTAGTGGACACCGTGCCGGACGATGCGGAGGAATGTCCTGTGGTAGGATGAGATGTCGATAGGCTCTGAAACGGATATCTCTACAAAGTAATTCCAGCCGGTTGTGGTGAGAAAATGTGAGTGTGTGTGTCTGTGTGTGTGTGTGTGTGTGTGGGGGGGGGGTATAATTAATGTAAGGCGCGACCGTATTCATTAGGTTAATGGATTTTACAATTTTCATTCTTTGTGCACCGCCACTGTCCACCCTCCCGACTTGTTCATAATAATAATTAAATAACTTATTAACTAACTAACTAATTAACGTTACCACGTGGGCTTTCGGGCAACTGTGCGTTTCGCGCGACATTATACTGCTGTATTAGTCGGCTGAGACGTCTATGCGTGTCTCAAGTGGCCACCGATAATATTGATAATTGTAATAATTAAACTTGCTACCATCGCTTTCTTGAGAAGCCCGCGATTTTTTTTCAAGTCAATTTAACATGATTAATTTACGGTTATTTTAACAAACTAATACACTAAACGATAGATACGCAAACACATAATCATTAAAAATGCAACCAAAGGACATAATGCACAGTCAATCATTGGAAAGAAGAATGATTGCTTCAGAATTCTTAAATTAAATACTACTATTTACCAAAACTTTTATGAACATAAAACTATAAAAATATTCTAAGAATAGCCTCTAAAAATCAAATGAATAAATGAAAATAATATGTTTAAAATCAGAATAAAATTTATATTAATATGTCGGAGTGACGCAATCATGAAATTATAGGAATTATTTGAATACATTTAATCATAGTTAAATTATTATTTCTTTTTTATTTTTGTACCAAACTATATTATAATCTAGATTACCTTATACATTTATTATTTTAATATCATAACATCAGTAACTACTTATTTTTTCTTGTATTCTATGAATATTTATTTTAGTAAAGAATTTAAATTAAATACTTTATGGATCAAAAGCTTGCTTAAAGTAAAACAAATGTTTTAAATTTTTTTTTTGGATTCGTATATTTGTTAACCGAGTTGAACAAATTATTATTATAATTTTTTTTTCTCATTGAAGTCACAACAACGAAGATTATTGGCTTTTAAATTAAATAAATTATTATTATTATTATTTCAGAGGCGCAAAAAGGGGAGGACTGAACATGAATGAATTTTTTTTTATTGTCTTATCATTATTAAATATTGATAATTTGGAACAAAGTTTTTCTATGAGACGTTTATTTGTTCCTAGTTTACCAGAGGTATAGATGAATCACACCGCATCACTATGGGTAGTGAAGGGCATTGTCGCTTTTTCCATCTCAACTACGCCTCATGAAGGTGACGTACAGCCGTCAATAGAATTCCTTGTCTTAGTTTTTTTGAGTTTTTTTTTAATCTAGAACGGCAGTTCCAGACAACGGTTGGAGGAGGATACTGGTTAAGAGAGGTGAGCAAGAGGAGAAGAGAACCTAAGAGAAAAACACAGTGAGAGGTGGTATCGACAAAGGAATAATGGCTAAGAAGGAAGAAAGATTTTTAGGGGGAAATGAAGACGATAGAGAAAGAGAGAGAGAGAGAGAGAGAGAGAGAGCGAGATGGAAGTCACTTGGTACGTCATCGAACGTTCCACCGTGGCATTGGGGGATTTCATAAAATTATTATTAAGTCTGGAATGAACGTATAAATCATTTTTTTTTTTTTTTTTTGGTAAAATTTCAAAGCGCGTTTCTTTCCGTAAATCTTTGTGCGAACGTCAGCACTATCTTGAACGTCAGTGTGAACGCGCGTACAATGCCTAAAAACGTAGTTATATTTAAAAACGTCGAATCAGCAATAATTCGCCGTCTTCGCATCTTTTCACAAAGCGCCATTATTACGAGTTGTTTGCCGAATATATATTATATTACACACATACAGTTTCTTTTTCTTACGACACAGTTTTACGACACAGACATTTCACCACGTTGTTCGATGGGAATTAACGAAAACGACAATAACCTGCTGTAATAGTCGAACGATCCGGTTCTGACCAGTAGCGGATCCAGAAGCCACCCAAGGGGGGGGGGCGAATTTTCAAAAATGAAATACCTTTTTTCCTGTTTAACCTGTAATTTATTGGAGGCTAAATATTTGCATTATCTATTATCTAAGATTATT
>JAIPRM010011077.1:0-13212 GCA_025469315.1 Stegophylla sp. TES_Ste_2020
TGGAGCTAGAAACTTGAAACTTTCACCAACTACTAAAAACGGTGAAAAAAAAATTTTCTAACAATATCAAAATGATTTGGTCAATTTTGAGTTAAGTACGGCATTTTGAAAATTTCGGAAATATCTCATTTTTTGTTAGTTTTTATGTAATACAATTTTTGATTTTTGATATTAAGACTTGAAAATTTAATACGATCTCACTGACATATATGTCTACTTGATCTGAAAAAATCTCGGAAATCGTTCGTCAACTTTTTTTTTTATACCCGTTTGAAATTAGAATTTCGACGAAATTCGTTAGTTTTACCTAAAATTACGCACTTTAACGTACATATAAGAAAATTGGCTAAACCAATTGTTTTGAAATTTGAAAAAATGTTAACATAATTTTATTACCTTTCGAATTAACTTGTGTTTTATAAGGTTTTATCTTATAAACATTGAGTTCTTGATGTGATAAACTGCAAATTAAATACATTCTTTCACAAATATATTATATTATATATTATCACACGTATCAATATATCATCTCTAATTGATTTGAAAATATCTCGAAAATTGCATGTCAACTTTAATTTATATAACATTTTAAAGTTAGAAATTGTATGCAACTGGTCATTTACAACTTCTTATTTTAAAATTTTGTCAATTTTATACAAGTTAACTCACATATAGGTACATTAATATAATTATCATTTCATTAAAATTATTTATTTCAGTTTTTAATTATATAAGAGTTTTAAAAATCAAAATTGTTAAAATTGATCACAGAATATTTTATTATTAGACCAATACTAATTTTTTAAACGTAATTTTAAAATATTGTCAGTCGAACTTCATTCATTTATCAAAATCGAATCCCTATTTAAAATATCATCAAACTACTTAATATCGTGACCCAACTTAACTGTAGAGACATCACCATTATATGAGGTTGAAGAGCAAAGCAATGAAAATGAACTTCCACCAAAATATTTTCCAATGTCAACTTTGATTATTTTTCATATTCATACGTGCAGGGCCGGATTTACAAATTATGCCACCTAAGGCATGATACGTAATATAGTGCCTCTATAAGTTACAAAAAAAAAAAAAATATTGAATTTTCAAAATCGAATAGTTAGACTACTATTGATGCAAGTGGAATTTAGTTCACACCATCATACTCAGTGTCGAAAAATACATGAGATGGGGCGAGAAAATATTATCAACCTTTTTTAGTGTTCGTAAACTTTCTAGTTCATATATCATAATATTTTTCCAATTTTTTTTTTTCAATCAAAATTAAATAATATTTAATTATTTGTCCGTAAAAAATTTTATTGTACCAAAATATAGCAATGAAATTTTCCACCTATGTATCAAGTTTAAAAAAGATTGGTTGAACCAATTCTCTTTTATGTACATTAAAGTGTGTGATTCTAGGTAAAACTAAAAAATTTCGTCAAAATTCTAATTTCAAATGGTTATAAAGAAAAAAGTTGACTTACGATTTTCGAGATTTTTTTAGGTTAATTTAGACATATATGTAAGTGAGATAAAAATTTTCAAGTCTTAATATCAAGAATTATATAAAAAATAAAATTTAAATTTAATTTAATAAAAATTAAATTACATAAAAACTAACAAAAAACGGGAAATTTCCAATATTTTCAAAATGTTATACTCAACTCAAAATTGATCAAATGCTTTTGAAATTTTTAGAAATTTTTTTCGTGACTATTTTTAGTAGTTTTAAAACTTTTAAAAGTTTCAACTTTCTAACCACATAAGTTTTGAAGTTCTTTTAAAAAATATTTTTAAATTCTATGAAAATTCTAATAATAGCATATTTTTTATTTAATATTTATAATATTTCATATTTGTCAATTTTTCGATAGATTTTCCTAGTTTTTGGAAAAAGTATTGAGCTATTTGAAAAATTATCTCTTTTAAATATTATCTGTGTGTGATTTTCGATCTATAAAATTACTGATCGAAACTTTTTAGCAAGTTCTAGTCAATACGAAAAAGTGTTTCCAGAAAATGAAAAAAGAAATAAATAAACATCATTTAATAATCAAAAGCTTCTTAGTTCCGCTCAGAATCTAAAAATGATTGTAGAAACTAAAAAGATTAAATGCTAATATGCAGTTAATCTTTGCGTGGAATGTTTATAATTTATTAAACATAAAATAACTCGATTTAAAGTAAACTAAATATAATAATGAATAAAGTACAAGTAACAAAGCAAATATAATTTTATTGGTAACTAAAACAGAAAATTAATTTTTATAGTGGTATTAACTGAAACTCGCTTAGCTGTGTCATTAAAATTTAATCATCCGAGTGTGTTATTTACATATTTATAATTAAATCAGCTATATTTATCAACCACATTGATAAATCTATAAAATTAACTACTCTGTCGCGTATAAATGGATCATGCATTACATTCAATTTAATTCAATAGACTGTCAGAGTTAGACTGAATATAATATAGTGTATACTTTTTTAGAGGAATATTACTATCTGTTGTCGTATTGACGTCAATGATTTCAACACCATCGATTTATACCTATAGTTAGTGAATTTCAAATAATGATATTAAACGTACAATGCGCATGAAAAAAAATTGATAGTGAATTTGATTTTAGTGATGAAAGTGATACTAAAATCTCCTCTCGAGACTCCGGATTATCTGTATTGTTGCCGTTAAAAAGGGACTTTACTTATTTTTTATTAACAGTATTGTATTATGGTGGCACATTTCCGAGTCACGCAGTCATCGATATTTGTGCTGGCAGATTTATTGGTATTCTCATTACAGAGACCAGAACTGGAATCAAACAAAATACACAAGAATTCTTCTGGCAAATGAAAATATTCAGCTTATTTTAAATTTCAAAAGTTATAAGTGGTAACTTTTGACTGAAAAAAAAAATTATTTTACTTAAAAATGACAAGTTGCATACATATTTTAACCTTAACGGTTATAAAATGAAAAGTTGACTCGAGATTTTTGAGATTTTTTCAGGTAAATCAAACATATGTGTGAGTAAGGTTGTGTACATTTTTAGCTAATAATATGAAGAATTAATACTATTAGATGAAATTTAACAAAACACAAGGTAATTCCAAAATGCTATATTTACCCCAAAAGTGGTCACATTTTTTTGAAAATTTTATCCTTCTGTATTATACTCGTATTATTGCTAATAATATGTTAAAATTTAAAATTTCTAATCCTATTAGTTTCGAAGTAACAATGAAATTAATAACATGAAAATCTCATTTACGGTTAATTATGCTGATTTTACGCAATCTTTCGACAGATTTTCCTCGTTTTTGGATAAAGTATTGAGATTTCAGAAATTTGAAAAATTATTTCCCAAAAGTACCTAACTGATCAACATTTTGATTCAAAAAATTATTGTATGAAACTTGGGACAAGTATTTCTATACAAAAACGTGTACAGTACACATAAAAGACATCATTGTGAAAACACTAGCTGCACGATGGCAAAATAATTACAAAAAGTATTTATCTATGACTATTAACTAGGGTACAGATTTATACGTATTCAAATCCAAAAAATGTACTTATATGTATATGTATTTATTTTTACCAAAATATATAATTAAATATGTTATAAAATCAAAATATTTTATCAAATACAGTCAAAGAAAATTATTATTATTATTATTATTTTTAATGAAAATGTTTTTGGGCTGGATACAAAAAAAAATCTAAATAATCTGATATAATAAAATGTTTTCGTAAACATGGTTAGCATAATAATAATTATTTATAAGAAGGTATTGTTTTTACAATGATGTTTATTTTTTATTTTAGACTCTGAGCATTTTGAAGAACTTTATATTTTTACAATAAAGTTTATTTTTTTTTTTTGCTTTTAATTTTTCTGTGAACATTTCATAAATTTGACTTTTGTTTTCTAACCTAACATCAAAAATAATTTAGCTAGAAATTTGAAACTTTCTCCGATTATTAAAAGTAGTCGCATACATGGATCATATAAATTTCAAAAACAATTTACCAATTTTGAGATAAGTATAAAACTTTTAAAAATATTTAAAATATTTATATAAGTTTTTAATTCATACAATTTTATTCCTGTGTATTAAAAACTGAAAATGTATTACATACAAAAAAAAAAAAAAAAAAAATACATAGATTGGTTTTGTACCTACCGTTTTGTACTCATATGTTTTGCTAACGGTACTGAAAAAAATCTCAAAAACCTTAATCTAATTTTATTTCTATAACCATTTAAAGTTAACCATTTGACAAAATTCATTAATTTTACATATTAAAATCACACACTTGAACTCATATTAAAAGTAATTGGATGCTCTGATCTTTATGAACTCAGTACACAGATGGAAAATTACATTGCGAATATTTTAGCTGAAAACAATTTTGATTGTTTTTGACTGACAAAAAAAAAAAAAAAAAAAAAAATACGGAAAAATTTATTGGAAATACAGAAATAAATATTATTATGAAATCAATTTTAGTTATTTAGAAATAACTCCAAAACTAATAGAGCTAGTAACTCGAAACTTGAAGTGACAGCAAACTCGTTTTTACTAAGTTTTTATTTCATAAAATTTTAATATTTTAAGTATTAAGACCCGAAAATTTAATACAAATATACTCATGATATGTATAACTAAAGGGTACTGAAAATGTTTTACATTATTTTTTCAACAATAGCCTGTATTTTGACTTGTAACTTAATATTACCATACATTGGTTTTATTAGAAATTTATAAATAGATTTATATAAAAATAAATAAATGAAATTGAACAAATAATTCAATTCAATATTTAAATATTATTTTTCTTCATTATAATTTACAATACTAACCAAAAACCATATTATTGACGAGTTTAAAATGTAAGAGCTTTAAACATTCTCTGGTGGCTAGGGGTTAGAAACCTCCAAAATCACCCCCATTAATACGCTACTGATTTCATTCAATTATCTTCATATTTGACAAATATGTAAATAAACTTAAATCCACACCCTATTAATAACAAAAGCCCAAATTTAAGTAAATTAGTTTTAGGATGTTCTAGGATAATGCATTCCAAGCACATAATTCACGGTTCACGGAATAATAAGTACCTAGGTACTTCAAAAGAGAAATGTATTAAAAAGTATTTTCAATATTATTCCATTATTAAAGCATTGATTAGTAATTTTAAGTCTCGCATGTACATTATATGACTTTTTAGTATAGAATATTCAAGTTATTATATTAGAAAAGTTTATTTTATTAATATTTGATTGCATAAAGGTTTAGGTATTCTTCATTGTATCAAATATCAATCGTTCCTTTAGTATAAATCATTCAATGAAATTCTCAACATTTATCAAGTAAATATTTTTAATGAAATCTCAATTTTCTATTTTAATAGGTACTATAATTTTAAATCACGTTTTTAATGAATAATACAGTTCTAAAAACTTTGTTGCCAATGCTGGTTTTAGAGGAGGGGCCACCTCAAAATTCCCAAAAAAAGTACCTTTAATAATTTAGTGTTATGTTTTTTTGTAACTACAGTAATTCACAATATAATACTTAATTTCCATATTTTTGTGCAACATATAGTTTTATACTGATGTCACTGATGCCACTAACTTTCAGACGAAATTATTTTTTGCGCTAGTTATTACACTGATGGCCCTCCCAAAATGAAATCTAAGAGCTTTCTCTGTCTATAGTGATATTATTGACTGGTCAAAACTATTGCCAATTCGTCCTTCATAATTTCTTGTTTTTTCATTATTTTTAGTATTCGTATTATTAAAATTTGTAAATAATAAAATATGAACTGAATTAATTTTTTATAAAAAAAAAATTAGGTTTTTTTTAAGAGCAATATTACGATTACAAATCATTTTTTGTAGCATTTTTCTTTGTTTTGTAGAGCATTATTTTACTGATTTAAGATCATTTAAAACCTGGCCCAACTAATAGAACATACCAAAGTGAATTTATCTTTTACATTGACGAAAATCATTTAAATGTAGTTACTATTATTATATAAAAACAAATTCATAAATATCCCTAACAATTTTGTTAGTGAGGAGGATTGAAGTAGTTGAACCCTAAAGGTAGGTAAATTAAATTACTTATGTGAACTACCTTAGTTTGATTTCAAGTTGAAATCTCGTTTTATAACTATATACCTTAAAATGGATCGTATTTCATTTTTCTAAATTCAACGTACCAATTGAAATACAATTTGTATGAACTAATCCGATAATATGGTTTGCTTTACATAAATTAGTGTACCAATCTAGTTATAACAACAAACTTACAAAAACCCAAATATTTTTACAAAAAGTGTTTTGACCAATTAAAACAGGGGCGTCATTTGCAGTACGCAGGGTATACATTTGCGTACCTAAAATTCTAAATTGTAATTTTTGGCCCACAAAGCACATCCACATGGCTCACTCATAATGTCAAATATGTCGAAAAAATAAATAAATAGTGGCCTGCTCAATATTTATGCGTACCAAAAAAAAAAATTGAAATGACGCCCCTGAATTAAAATTTTTAAGAACATTTAAAAATCAATCATCTAAAATATTTTTTACCATATAAGTTTAATCTTTTTGGTCATTGTTTGATAAAATCAATTTCTTTTTTTGGTTTTCTGAGAAATTCTGATTGTTCCCCATTCGCTTTACACGTTTCAGTGGATCCTCTCTGAGTAATAAATGTTTGCGTTATCACATTTTAGAAATTCTTTTGTGCCAATTGTAAATGACAAAATATACCTACAGGGAGGGTAAACTGTCAAATTATCTTATACTTTTATCAAAATATAATTTAATATGATTTTTTTCAATTATAACGCACCGATAATCTGAAAAGTTATTTATTATGATTCTGAGAAATTCTGAAAAATTAAATACTACGTAAATTACAGAAGAATTTCAAAACATTTCAAATATGAAGGCACTCGAAAAACTTTGAGTCTTTGTAATTATTACTTATCATAGAATAAAAAGTTCAACAATAACCTGCAATGATTTATACATAAAGTAAGGATTTAAAATAAGTAGAAATGTGTCTCTTAAATATTTTTGTAACTTCTATCTTTCTCGAAAATGAGTTTTAAACGATTTTTTTAAAGTATACGTTATAGACGTATATACTGCAGTATTCATAAGTGAGTGTATAATATAATTGAACGTATTTGGAACTTAAATATTACCTATTAAAATATACGCTGCCACTCATTATACATTTTCGATGACATTTCAATTATTGTTTGTTCAAACTTTTCTTCTATATTCAGTTTTTGAAATAAATAAGTTAATGTCTATAATCAAGTTCAAGCAATTAAGTATTGTAATACTGATCTTTTTAATAAAATTATAAATTATCGGTAACATAATTGATGAGGCACACGAAGTATCAATGAAAGAAAAATGAAAGAAAATATTTTGTTCAAAAATTGAACGTAAACTACAAAATATAAACACTATTAAAATATAATATAAAAATTATATATTTTAACTAACTTAAATTGAGCATTTTTAAAATTTTATAAATAATCTATGACAAATGTGAATGTTTCCCAAAAATAGCTTCGTTAAATTCTTAAAAATAAATCGATTTTGCCAATAAAAATGTACCTGCGCTTATTACCTCGATGATTTACTTATAATACTTATATATTATATGCCTAAATGTTCGCGTGAATTATTTCATTTACCGTCCTATTTGAAAAATAGTATAGTATTGGCATAGTATAAATAGTATAGTATGGGTATGAAGGAAATTTTTTTCTCCAATTATTACACTTTATAAACATTTACGAGAGTAGTTATTATTTTATTACTTTACATTTTATTTTTTTTAGAACTGTTATTACTTTCATGTTAAAACATTTTTCAACGTCGACATTGTAGTAAAAATTGTTGTCAGTTTTTCTCAGTATCAAACAGACCTTTACACGTGCCTGGAGTGAAAAATTAGCCAAGAGCTTACAAAAAGCTTTATAATTTAGTATTATTTTTAACAGAGAGTAATAAAATGCCAAAGGAATTTAACTTCGAAGATTTTGTTGTCTTATTTTCGCTACATTATAAATTCTAACATAAATTAATCATGATTACAAAGAGACTTCTAAGTATTCATTTACGTTTTAACTTCATTTTAATATAAATTTAATAAGTCGTGGAAAAAAGTTTTTCCTAAAAACCACCATTATAAACTCATACCTAATTATTTAGACGGTAAGTAATGTTTATCAGATATAGCAGATAGCAAAGCGAGTATCCAAACAAATATTTTGAGTGGAGAGGGAGGATTGGCTTTACTACTGGATATAAATATTTATAAAATAATCAAATACTTACGTACTGAATGTTGACTTCACTTGATTACTTTTTATGAGAAACGCAAATGAAAGATTGTCGTTTTATTTTGCTGACGATCGCCCACCATGTTGGAATAAACTTATATATACGCAGATGCAGTATAAGTACATACCTGCAGTATCGTGAATTCACAAATCATATAAATAAAATAAAATTGCAAGCATTCACATAATACTAAGAAATGATATTTTTATGCAACTAAATTCTTTGGAATGAGTATACAAGTAGGCGATTGTGTTTCTTCGAAAACGTGTGATTTATTTCCTAACCATTCAGCATTATAATGATACACAAGTTTTACAAAAAAAAGTAATATTCACTTTTAACATCGTCACTGTAGAGGTGCAGACATATAGGGTTATGTTAACTAAAAGTACATTTTTTCTCACGCTGTTTTTATATATGTTTATAGTTTTTATACAATTAATTTATTATAAAATAGATTTAATATTTCTTTGTTAAGAGTAAAATATTTTTCATTACAATTGAAACAAAGTGCTTACTAGTAGCTTTAGTTATTTAGAAAAAATATGAATTTGTCTCTCCTGAACATTTCGGTTTATATAAACTTTCTAGTTTTAAGACAACATGTGACAGACATAGATTGAAAATTTTTGTATTAAAATTATTAAGTTAATATAAGTGTAATTAAACAATTATATGAGAGACAAATACGTTAAAAAGCTAGAATGTGAAGTATTTTAGAGTTATCTATCTTCAATATTGTTCTGATTATAAACAATAATATTACACGTACCTATAACGCCCATAATTGGGTTCATAAATAATATTAATGTAAACTGTTTTGAATGAGCACATTTAGTTAGGACAAGTTCCGTGGTCAGCATGTATTAATATTTTAATCGCTTAACTCAAAGTTAGGTAATAAACATTCTACAAATCACCAGTACAGCCTTCAGACTACTATTATCATAGTATACATAATACGAAAAATAAAAAAGTGGCTAGCAAATTCTGTGTAGTGAATTATTATCATTTCACTAACTATTAATAAAGTTATAATTTTCAGAAAATTACAGGCATCCTTCATATATTGCAAAACAAGGAGTAAAACATTAAATTAATATGAATAGTTCGATTAAGTAATAGATTTGTGGATTGTTATTAGTATAGCAACTGGAGCAATTAGGATCAACATTTTGGAGGGCTAACATATTTATTTGTGTGATTAAGCCTCCCTAAGTGCTTTAACTAATTAAAAAATCTGGGAAGGACATTGACTAGATTTAGGTGGTCTTATCCCCTAAGTCTCTCTAATTGCTCTAATATACAATATCTTTCAAAAGCAAATCATCTATTTTATTGAAGTATACTTATCGTTATTGGACCTTTTGTAATTAAAATTATTTTTGACGAAAACAATAAAATATATGAAAACTGATAAATTACTGTAAGATAATACATATTATTTTTATAATTTCTTTTTTAAATAATTTATTTTGAAGAATTACCAATAGCTGTAGATGCTTAGAGGAAAAGGTAAGATAGTCCATTGCGTTCCTGGTTTCTTAAAATCTGACATGACACATAATGGCAATATTTTAATTTTAATAATTCATCTACATTAATATTTCCATCGTATATTTCGTAATATTCTTAAATTATTTATATGTCCATAGATCGATGAGTGATTTGAGAATATCAATTTTGCATAAAACATATTATTCTAAATCTATTAGAAATTCTCTTTTACTGAAATATTTCTCACTTGATTTCTGCACGGGTTATAATTTTCATGAGAGTTAACTCAATAAATAACTTTTTACAAGCGTTTACAGTTAGAATTACACTTTAAATGACGGTTAATTCAAATAATTATAGGTTTTTTCTTATTATTATGTAACATATTATACAAAATTGATCATTTACACGAGTAATGAAATTGTCATGGATTATTCTGTTATTAAATAACATTGATTGTTAAATATACTGGATTTAATTTTAATTTTAATTTTAGATTCTGAACGAAATGAAGAAGCTATTGTTTTTACAATGATGTTTATTTTTTTTTTTCTGTGAATACTTTTTCGTATAGAAATATTTGTCTAAAAGTCTCGATCAGCAACTTTTTGAAATCGAATTCATCTCTAGTTGGTACTTTAGAGAAATCATTTTTTGAATTTCTCAATTCCTCAATTTTTTGGAAGGGAAAAAGTACCAAAAATTTGACAAGAAGACTCAGAAACTATCATTTTTTAATTCAAACTTTATAAAATTTAAACATAAATAGATTATTATTTGAAAATTATTTTAGTGCAAGAAAATATTGAAAATATGAAGAAAATAAATTTGGACATTTTTTTCACTTTTTTTCTCATTAATTTTTTTCTCCTTTCTTTATTTAATAAAGAAAAGTAAAATAAAGTATAGACAAGAAAGCTGGACATATTTCACACCACGAGTATTCTTCAATCTTCGAGTCACATTCTCTTTTGATGGGTATGTTGAAAATGACGACTGTTATTCTTCATTATATTATAAATTTCCTTCGTTAAGAATCGTCTTATTGAAGAAATGATTTATCGTTTCTTTAAAATTCTACACACCTACCAAGAATATCTCACTCAGGGAGTGAAGAATACCAATGATGCGAAGTATGTATATATGTCCGGCATTGTTTTAGAATTCAGAAAGACAATAATTATTATTTTCGTAGTGTATATTTTACTTTCTACTCTACCTTCTTTTTATGAAATTAGGTAAGATAATAATTGCTGAAAAAGATCTAAATTGACACCTAATTTACCTATTTTCTAAACATATAAATCCTTTTGAAATTTGTATATTTATAATTTATACAATTTATAATTATTTTACAGTATTTAGAAGTTTACAATTAGTCCTTTGTTGACCTGGAATAGATCGTTTATGCTAGACGGAAGTGAGCAATAAAATTTTTTATAAATAGGTGGTGGGACCTGACAAACAGTTCATAAGCCAGGATGTGTCATCAGGATAATCCCGCGTTTCTATATCAATAATCACCGGGTACCTAGGATCACTTAAAATAACAGCACAATAAAATTGAGGTCACGTTTGTATTATCTTTAAGTTTAAATATATATAAAAAAAAAAAATCCTGATGATAGTTGGAAAAAATATGTTTTTTCCACTAGATTTCACGTGTTTTTATTATAAGCATTTTACATTTATAGTTTTTAAATTTTCATAATAAATAACATCCTTTCATTAATTCCACTCACGGATATAGATACAAGTATCTATATCCATAGTAATGGGTACCCTTTGGGGAGGGCAAGGAGGGGAACTTGCCCTCCACTAGACATTTTTTCTTAATTATTGACCAAAAAAAATTATTTTGATCTCGCTTTAAAATATATTGTTTTGTAAAAAAATCATCAACGTTTAGAATTTTAATTTAAACAATAATCCAATAATCTAATAATGTCATGCATTAATAAAAACAATTGACTATTATAAGGTAAAAATATATATAAAAAAGTTTTGTGTACATATTTATCGAGATAAAAATATGATACTATCTCTTCATATAAATCTAGTTGATTATTTAGGTAGCTAGCAATTAAATATTTACCAAGATATTTTTTTTGCTGAACTTGACACTGCTTAGTTGACGATTTTATTTATTGTTTCTTTTAAATTCAACACACCCACCCAGTATATGAGTATCACACCCAAGGAGTGAAGAATATAGTTATATGGTGTATTAAACTTCACCACATTATATGCCGATATAAACTTTAATCGAACACTGGCCGTACCTTACATTCTATTATTATTCATAAATTAATAATAATATAATCCAAAAATTAAGTGTACAAATTGTATTTACTTTCGAATAAAATAATAAAAATGATATTCTACATATTATAATATATGTTATGATGTTATTTCACATGATTTCATTTGCCAAACGATCTTCAAGCAAACGACCAGGCCTAGCTCAGCTAGGAAAACGGACACCACCGAACGATATCGATTGATTGAAACCCGGCTAGGAAACCTGGCCTGTGTTTGCTATTTGCAGGGCCGTATTCAGCTTTGGTGGGCCCTGGACAATGTAAACCTTTTGTATATACAGACAAGAAAGCCGTACATACCTCGCACCTTGGGTTTTCTTCGCCCCTCGGGTCAAATAATCTTGGTGAGCATATTGAATTTTAAAGAAACCATAAATAATTTCTTTAATAATACGACAATATGTGAAAAAAATAAAAATAAATATCACTGTAAAAACACTAGCTTCTTCACTTCATTCAGAATCTAAAATGTTTATGAGAATTGATTGAAAAAATAATAATGTTATTTTACGTAAAAATAACTAGTTTCATAAAATTTCTAACTTAAATCAGTTATAAAAAATTTAAAAAAATGGACATACTTCTCACCATAGGTAATCTTCACCTCTCGGATTTTAAAAATTATTGTTAATCTTGTTCGGGTGTTGAATTTTAAAGAATGATAAATAATTATTTCAGTAAAACGATTCTGAGTGGAGCTTCAGTTAATTATAGACAACAACAATAATTGTCATTTATAAATTGGGTAGGCATGTTTAACAATTTTCTTTGATTTTCTAGTTCTTAGCTTATAGAAGGATATAAAACTAGCTGAGTAAAAAATAAATTATTTTGTAATAATAATACATTTATAAGAAAATATACTCTATATACTCTAGAAACATATTAAGTTTTTATGTCCCCCCCAGTACTTGTAATTATGTTACTAATAGTCCAATATGCCGCTTGCCTAGTTCATGTAATGAAATTATAAATTTTGATTTTAATTTTGATCCATT
>JAIPRM010011078.1:0-13211 GCA_025469315.1 Stegophylla sp. TES_Ste_2020
AAATATATATTAAAAATATTATAAATTAAGAAAAGGAAAAAATAAGCATTTAATGTGAAAACAATTTTGGAAAAATTTCAAAATAAATTAGTTTCACATTATCAAAATTTTCTCGCGCCCAAATGTTTCTCATATTCTTTTCATATGTTTAAATTTTCGTAAAGTTTGAATCAAAAAATGATGGTTTCCGAGTTTTTTTGTCAAATTTTGGGTAGTCTCACCCCCATTGGTGTCATAGATATTTTTAAATCATATATATATATATATATATATATATATGTATATATAATAATTCGTTTAGGAACATAATATTAAAAATATGGTGTAATAATTACAATAATATTATTGTTGTTTTGTCGACAGCGATGTGTCTGCCCTCGTTACGGTTCCGTTCAAGGTTCTCCTTCTGACACGAGCAATTGGCGCTCGTACCATTCGTCACCACAAGAAAGGTTAGAACCCGGTCTCCTCGCACCGCCAAAACCGCTATTGGCCGATCGGCCCCGGCCCATTTACAACACGCCGCTTTTGCGGTCCAGATCGACGTTGTCGTTGCAGCCGACGCAACCGGTCGAGCCGACGCCGATTTACGATAAACGATTTCTGCGGTCCAAGTCGAATTTGAATTTTCCGAACCGTCCGAGGGTGACGGACGCGGAGGAAGAGGGAGTGGTGCTCGTGGATCGCGATTGGGTGCTGAGGCAGAATTTCGCCAAAGACCCGTTGATAACGGCCAGCGACGATTTCATGGTGGAAATGGTGCGCACAATGTACAAATATCACGTGGTCGTCATCGGAATGACCGACTATTTGAACAAAGAAATCCAAGATTATCTCCGGTCTTTGGTGACGAAAATATATCAGGATTTAATCGTCGTCCGAGCGTTTTTCGCCGTGTGCCCGAGCACAATAATGCAATACAACGTCACGGAATCGCCGACGTTCGTGATCCTGTCGAACGGCGCGTGGTTGCACACCGCGCACACCTTGCAGGATTTACACAAAATGTTGATCAACACGTACGATTTTCGCCAGAAGAAAAACACCACGCCTTTCATACCTTATGCGCGGACACAGTCGTCGTGGCCGCCGTCGCCGAGCAATTATCAGGATTATTATTATCAGACTTCCAGCGACGACAACAGCTGGTGGATGGACCCCCAGGATAATAATAATAATTATTATTATTATCAGCAACGGGCGTCGACGAGCCGGGGCCCGAGGAAAATAAATCGGCAAATTACGGAACCGTTGTCGCCAGTGTCGTCCTCGGGACGGAGGTCGTCTTCGGGACGGCGGCGGTCGTCGTCAGCGTCCGGTGCGGGGGCAGTGCAAATGGCTGCCAACGACGAAGATTTCATGTACATATTACACCACTCTGACCCGAACAATTGTGTTCTGATCGAAATCACCGACGAAGACGACGATGACGAAGACAACGTAGGACTGTACCTGAATATATTGCCCACGAGATTCGATCGACTGTCGGTGATAAGAACTGATTATGAAAAATGCGATACGACCGCGAGGATATTTAACGTACAGTTACTTTTCCCGTCGTTCGTCCTGTTCGAACGCGATAGGTCGAAGAAGGAGCACAAGATCTACAACATGAACGGTGGTCTAGATCAAGAAATGAAGAATAAACTCGAAAGAAAATTAAGCGACTTTTGTGATGTAGATTAGAGTTAGTAGAGAGAGAGAGAGAGTAAAAATTCAAAACAAATATTTTAATTATTATCACGTTTAATATTATTAAATGTACTCGACATCTTAGACAAACAGTATATTATTATATTATTAAAATAAAATATAACAGGACCAAAAATGTAGATAAAAAATAATACGAATCAAATTATAACATATAATTTATATTTGAAAACTGTATAACTAAATTACATAATAATATGTGTAAATATCAATATTAATTATATTAAATATGGCCAAAAATTAAGAACTTGTTATTGTACGTGCACTGCTGTTTGAATGTTTGAAAAAGCACTACTCCACTTACAATATATAGTTCAAAATTTATGATTGATATAAGGTGACCAAATTTAAAAAAATAAAATACAGGACAAAAATATTTTTCATAATATTTTTAAATAAATAAGTATTTTTTATTACATATATATTTATGTTTTTGAATCGTGACAAAAATATAATTTTTAAACTACCTATTATACCTAGATTAAATTTTAGCACATAAAAACATTATTTTGAAAAAAACATAAAATACCATAATGAAACTTAATTGATACTTTTTAAAATTTCTTAAAATCCTTTATTCATGCATATTGTATACTTTTCTTTCTAAAAAAAACTTGTTAATTCATTTTACGATTATAATTATTGATCTAATGGTATCCAGAAGATTTCTAGATTCTTACATTATTTTATTCAATAATTTCATTTCAAAAATTTAAAAAATTTTAAATCAACAGTAAATCAAAAAACGAGATTAATATGGGACAGACTTGAAATTACGGGACAAAAAGCGTCCTGAGAGAAGTCTGTCAGGACAACAAGACACAGAGCCGAAATAAAGGACAATCCTGCATAAAACAGGACGTGTGATCACCCTAGATTAATATCTTCAAATAGGGAATTTAATTATTTTGCTTTCTATGTGTTATATAATAATATGTAATATTATATTGTAATTTTAAATTTTTTCAGTACAGAGTTAGATGTTTATATTACTATATATATTTATATTGTCAAATTAGTAATAATAATAATAATAATAAAAAGCACATTCGTAAAGCAGATCTTTATGGTGATAAATAGATAGGTCTGAATTTAATGCAGTAAAGACTTTGAAGAATGTATTTCAAATCTCAAAAAATTCACTTAAGACCACTGGCGTTGTCTCTCTGTCTTACACATAGTGATCTCACTCTCAACATAGTTAATTTACTTTCAGCAGTGCCAAATTTTTGTTGTTTATTGTAATTTTGGAGTAATGTGATCTATCATTAAACGTAAATATTATAATATCATCTGTGGTTGTACATTGGGTTTCTTATGATAATTTATTTTATAAGCCAGTTATGAGCATTTAAAATTATTATATTATAGTTGCTTAAAACTCATTTAAAATTTTTATCATGTGATAATATTATTGCTTGTACAATGATAACTATTTACAATGACCGCGAACCGATTCGAAATTTAAATATTTTATTTTTTCTCCCAATTCGTACACTTATTTCGACTCAAATCAGTTTTTTTAAATAAGGGGCATCATATGGAAATAAAAATATATATTCATAGAATGATATAAAAAATTGTCACGGAACAAAAAAAAAAAAAAGAAGCACCTTAGGTAAATTTTAAGGAACGTGAGACAAGGAACTATTATGGCCCATCCATTCTTTATTATCCATGGTCGCGGCGAGTTGGGGGCAGTTGCCCGAATTTTCTAGGTTAAGTTGATAACAGAAGAAGACGGAAAAACAAATATTTCCGAAAGGTACCAACTGAAAATTATAATACAATATGTGTTAGAACTTTTTGGTTTGATTGTATGTGTACATTGTTTCGCGAAATGATCAGAGTTATATTATTATATTCATATGTAATAATTATTATATGAGTAATTCAATAAGTAAAGCCACAATCATAATTTAAATTGTCAAAAGGCACGCGTGGAGACTTCGATTTTTTCCAAATGCCCACTGTGATCAAGGGCACGACTCGCACCGCAAAACGAAAATATCCTCGACTTGCTGTGGAACGTGGGGACATTTCGGCTTAATAATCTTATTAGTAATTACTAATTGAACTTTTTTCTGAATTAATAGAATATGACGATAATTTTGTGGTCAAAGGTTGGTAGTACTTCATCTTTTATCACTATTCCGAATGTTATCAAGTTACCTACAAAATTCGGGCAAGTGCCATCGACTGGGTCGCGGCAGTCTGCGATACAGTAAAATTGTAATTAAATACAAAATTTGACCTTGACCGCCGCAATAATCACGATACCCTAAAATACTCCATTGACTTCAACTTCAAATTTTATTCAATTCAAATATTTATTTTTTTTAAAATATTCTTTAAAATAATATTATTATGTATTAATATTTTCTGTTTATTTTGCAAGTTATATTCGATTATAGTATTAAAATTTGTTCACTCCTGACTTTATTATCGGAATAATAACTAACAATAAAACAAATTGGAAACAAGACATTTTTTTTTTTTTTTAGTACAGCAATAATAATTTTTCATTGTTTTCATTATTTGTATGACGCCTTTGTTCACTGTTCACGCGTAAGGTATAATTTGTGTATCGAATACATGTAAAAAGCCTCGTTGTACCGACTTTTGTCATTAGTATATTGTAGTCGTGAAATGTTGATTTGAATTTTTATTTTAAGGTAAAAATTCGATAAAAGCGATATAAAAATGAACTTCACGCTATTGCCGATCGTTGTCACTCTGTGTTTGATAGAGGTAAGTCTCGATTTATGATAGCAACAGTACTCTGTTAAACTTCTGGCGTTCAGTAAGTAAGTAAATGTGCGAAAAAAAATTTATTTTAGATTTTGAACGAAAACAAGAAGCTAGTATTTTTACCATGACGTTTATTTTTCTTTCTTTCTTTTTTTTTTCTTAAATTTTTTTCTGTATACACTTTTTCGTATAGATCTACTCGGCCAAAAGTTTCCAACAGTAACTTTTTGAAACCGGACTTGCCTCTAGTTGGTACTTTAAAGAGGTCATTTTTTGAATTACTCAATTTTCAATTGTTTTTCTTTTGGAAAAAATTATCCAAAATTTGACAAAAAAAACTCGGAAACCATCATTTTTTTGATTCAAACTTTGTGAAAATTCAAACATATTTTGAAAATGTGAAAAAAAATTTTGGACTTTTTACGAACATTTTTTCTATCATTTAATCTTTTTTCCTTTATTTATTAAACATAAAAAAAAAAGTAAAGTAAAGTATAGACAAGAAAGCCAGACATAATTCACACCACGGATATTCTTCGTTCTTCGGGACAGATACTCTTGGTGAGTGTGTTGAAAATGACAACTATTATTATTGTTAAAGGTACAATGCTTAAAATGCTGAGAACTACTATTTTTTTTAGTTACTGTAGGTATATATTGTGTATTTTATAGTATTTATTAATATTACACTTAGGGTAATATCCAACAGGCAATTAGTCTTTCTCAGGATTACGATAACGTTGAAACGATTTAAAATAATTTTTGTACGTTATAACTAGATATTTATTTATTAATATAAACGTCTTAAGGCTGAAGTACAGTGTGACAGAATAGATTGATCTGATGTCAATATTATATTTTCTTACAATACTAAATCTTGACAAAATTTCTTGTAAAATGTTAGGATTCATCCATAGAGCATATCGGTTGATTTTAAACTATCTAGTTCTTTAATAAAAGTTCTTTATTGTTCTTTTGTTCGCTCCATACCAGAATATGGTATTGTCATTTTGAGCCCAATCTTCATAAAGGGTCTATCTATCAATTGGAACGAATTCAGCGTAAATTTTTGAAGTATGCATCATTCGGATTTTCTGTTGATTGTTCACCACATGACTACTATCTCAGTACTTCATCAACTCAACTTGGCCACTTGGTGGCGGATAGACGAATCGAAACCAATCTAACATTTGTATATCTAAACTATTATTGATGGTCAAATCGATTAACCTGTCCTGTTAAATAAAAACTGAACTTTAGAATCCCTCTTTTCAACTCTCGTAGTGTTTTTCCGTTCCGTGTTCCTTTTTGTTCACACCTAGACCTAAATCATACCTCGTGTTCTTTAGTGTTACCTCATACCGTTGTTACTTTTAACATTATTATCTATAATTATATTGGGCTTGTCGTCGCGTTTTTTCAATAAGAAAATATGGTGTAATAATTATTACAATAATATTATTGTTCTTTTGTCGACAGCGGTGTGTCTGCACTCGTTACGGTTCCGTTCAAGGTTCTCCTTCGGACACGAGCAATTGGCGCTCGTACCATTCGTCATCACAAGAAAGGATAAAACCCGGTCTCCTCGCACCGCCAAAACCGCTATTGGCCGATCAGCCCCGGCCCATTTACAACACGCCGCTTTTGCGGTCCAGGTCGACGTTGTCGTTGCAGCCGGCGAACCCGGTCGAGCCGACGCCGATTTACGATAAACGATTTCTGCGGTCCAAGTCGAATTTGAATTTTCCGAACCGTCCGAGGGTGACGGACGCGGAGGAAGAGGGAGTGGTGCTCGTGGATCGCGATTGGGTGCTGAGGCAGAATTTCGCCAAGGAACCGTTGATAACGGCCAGCGACGATTTCATGGTGGAACACGTGCGCACAATGTACAAAAATCACGTGGTCGTCATCGGAATGACCGACTACTTGAACAAAGAAATCCAAGATTATCTCCGGACTTTGGTGACGAAAATATTCCAGGATTTAATCGTCGTCCGAGCGTTTTTCGCCGTGTGTCCGAGGACAATAGCGCTTTTTAAAGTCACACAATCGCCGACGTTCGTGATCCTGTCGAACGGAATGTGGGTGCACACCGCGCACACCTTGCAGGATTTACACAAAATGTTGATCAACATGTATTATTTTCGCCAGGAGAAAGACGCTACGCCGTTTATACCGTACGAACGGACGCAGTCGTCGTTTCCGCCACCGCTGCCGGCCAATTATGGCAAAGTGGGGCAGAGTTCTAACGACGAACGCTGGTGGATGAACCCCGAGGAGAACAAATATCGACAGTGGTTCGAGCTACCGGCGGCGTCGTCGAGCCAGGGACTGGGGCAGATAAAGCGGCAAATGACGTATGAGCCGGGGACGTCCGGGCAGTATTCGCGTGCGTCCACTATGGGACAGATGTCGTCGTCGCAAGCCGCAGTGCAAACGGCTATGAACGACGTGGATTTTTCGTACAAGTTACGCGTTTCTGACCGGAACAATTGTGTCCTGATCGAAATTGCCGACGAAGACGACGATGACGAAGACAACGTCGGACTATACCTCAATATATTGCCCACGAGATTCGATCGACTGTCGGTGATAAGAGCAGATTATAGAAAATGTGATATGACCGCGAAGAAATATAAAGTAAAATTACTTTTTCCGTCGTTTGTCCTGCTCGAACAAAATAGATCGAAGATGCACAAGATCTACAGTATGAACGGTGGTCTTGATCATGAACTGAAGGATAGACTTGAAAGAAAATTAAGCGAATTTTGTTTTGAAGATTCGAGTTAAATGCACTAAAAGTCACGATTTTAAAAATCCAATAAATATCTGTTTTGTTAGTAAAAAGTGATCCTATTTAAATGTTTATGTTCCTATTTAATTTATATAGAAAAAAAAAAAACATTCCATTTATTTAAGTAACGTGTGTATAAAGTAGTTATTATAATCGTTTTGATTGAATTTTAATTTGCATTGATTTGATTCTGATTTTGTAGTTTATTTTTACTTTATTTTTTATTATTTTAGTTTATTCCGAATCATGGCAAATTAAATGTTGTAATACATTTATGCAGCTATTGGCTAAGATATTTTGAACCTAGGATATTATTTATGCAACAGAAATACCTATATTAAATATATTTGTGTATTGATGGAATTTGATAAAAAGAAATACAGTAAAATTAACTAAAAAAGAAAAAATAGAGCTAAAAAAACAAAATAATTATGTAACAAATTTAAATTGTTATTTTTTACGAAATAAAATATTTAAAATTAAAAAGTCATGTGTCATAATCTGCTAAAAGATGTAATTTCCTACAAATTCCTCTCTGGTGGCAAATAACATATAATTCTGATGTATTTTTTAAAACTTTACATTTTGGTCTTTTAATTAAGCCCCAACCTGACAAAGTTCCTGCGGGCGCCCGCGCGTCAAGCTTTATCCAGTAAAAGAAAATTACGTCGACTTCCTCAAGATTTATTCCAGGTATCACTCTAAAGCCCAATTACTATGGATAACTGGCCAAAAAATAATGTCGAGCACTGATATAATATGCTAAGTAACATTTACTTTGAGCTAAGAGAATACCGTGTTTTTTCTCCATATTTGTCACGGTAAGACGAGCTCTATATGAGAACTAAATACAGTAAGTCTTTATGCATATAATGTCATAATTTATTTCCACAAAAGGTGAAAAATACTTACAGCGAATGGCTATACACCATGTATAATTTTAAAGAAACGATAAATCATTTCATCAATAAGACGATTCTGAACGGAAAAAGTTAATAATATAAAGAACAATAATAGTCATCATTTGCCGTTTATGTCAGTTTTTCCCCATTTTTGGAAACAGTATTGAGAAGTTAAAAAAATGACCTCTTTAAAGTACCAACTAAAGGCCATTATTCCTGTTTCAAAAAGTTACTGATTGAAACTTTTGGACAAGTATATCTATACGAAAAAGTGTTTACAGAAAAAAAAAATAAATAATAAACATTATTGTAAAAACACTATATCTTCTTCATTTCGTTCGGAATCTAAAAAAATCACAAAATTTATCATTTTATACGTACAAAAAATTGCACATGACTTGTGCTGTTATTAAATAACAATTGTTAAATATATTGAAAATTCGTATTATTATCGTATATTAAGTGAAGCTCCGTTCAGAATTGCGTTTTATCGAAGAAATGATTTATCGTTGCGTTTAAAATTCAGCACACCCGCCATGAGTATCCCTCACAAGGTGTGAAGTACGCTCCAAGGAATGAAGTACATATTATTTTTTATCATTACTTCATAGCAAACGATTTCTACAGTACATTTAAATCGATAATTTGGAATATTTTTGGAAATTATTTATTATGGGAAATATTTAAAATAATCGGTATAAACTGCGCAATGGAAACTCTACTTTTTGGTATGCAAAACACATTTCAAATAAAGTGAATTAAAAATAAAAGACATTCACACATGTCACACAAGCATGCACGTGATTGAATTGTTTGACGAATTCGATGTGCACGTGAACACTACGTGTAGTTTTTTGAAACAAGGAAATCGTTGTGACAATATACAGTTCAATAGCATCGAAAAGCACAAATATATTTCTTTATTCAAAGCGACTTTTACATAAAATGTGTTTCAGTTGTGTTGCGATGGGGGGGGGACATATTTTGAGGGCAGTATTATGGTGAAAAAAGGCGAAAAAAATATCGTTTCCTTTTAGCGCCAGCAATTTAAAAATTTTAGTAGTGAGCAAAAGAAAAAAAATGTGTGTATTTCGCACGTCGATTGGGATTCTCTTGACGGGTATATTGAATTTTACAAAAGAAACGATAAATCATATTTTCTTCAATAAAACGATTATTCTGAACTAAGGAAGTTAATACTATAAGAAAAAAAAATGCGGAGTGTTCACAAACATAGATATTTTTTAAATATTCGTAATTATTCGTTTTTTCCAGTTGAGATTTTCTAATTCAATTTTTAATTTTTGATATTATATGCTGAAAACATCTCACAACATTACTCATATAAATTTCATGTTACAACATTGATAGTTATATAACTTATAACTAATACTTTATTTATGAATCATAAAAGAAGACGCTATACGTACAAAATGCCAGGTGGTATTAATAGATATATAAATCGAACAAATCCTACCCAGGAGCTGATGTTGACAGTGACCATAACCTGGTAATGATTATCAAGTCCGTATTGAAATTCAAGAAATTAGGAAAACCAAAAAAATTAAGGACAAAAATGGAATTTGTGTGGTGACTAAATCAACCAAAAATAAAAAACCTGTTCGAAAAGAAATGCAAAGAAAAATTTGAATCCAAAAGGAAGCCGATGATAGACGATTGTAGTAATAATAAAGAATTTATTGTCCAGTCTGCAGAAGAAATACTAACTAGAGAGAAACCAACACCGAAATGCGAATGGATAACAATAGAAATAGTTCAAGATATTATAGAAAAAAGAAGATTTTTGCTTAAAAACAAAACAGATGAAGAAAGTAAAAGACTAAATATAAGGTGTTAAGAAATAAAATAAACTGTGAAGCGATAAAAACCAAAGATGGATGTGGATCGAAAAGAACTGCGAAGAAATTTAGAAAAGTTGATGAAATATAACCAACAGGACAAGGCATATAAAAAACTCGTCAATGAAAAAAAGTCACAATGCACACACATAAAGGATAAAGAAATGAATTTACTTGTAGACAAGATATCGATAGCGAATAGACGGGAAGAATATGTAGAAGAACTATATGGAGAAGAAGAAAACACCGACCTCCTCGTTGAAAACCCAACTGAAAAACAAAACGTGACTTTGATTCAAATGCAGATACAAGAATTTTTTAAATCAGAATTTGAATACGCACTTCTATCGATGAAGAAAAACAAAGCACCGGGCCCAGATGAGTTAAACACAGAACTCCTACAGGACCTTAAGCTTGATATCGCATACAGCTAAATTACTAACAATAATATTATAAGCAAAAGAATAAGTAAGATGATAGAAGCTAGGATAGCGAACGTCAATATAGGAAGGCTATTTTAAGTTTTAGAGTAATACTTGAAAAACAAAAAATAACTTATATTTGTTTTTTGTAGATTTGGAAAAAGCGTTCGATAGCATAAATTGGACAAGTCTTTTTAAAATATTGGAAGAAACAGAGATAGATTTCAAAGACAGACGTATTCTATATAAGATTTATGAAGAACAAGAAACAATTATTAATATTAATGAAAAAACAGTGACCGCCAAAATTTAAAAAAAAGGTGTGTGACAAGGGTGATCACCTTCACTTGCATTGTTCAATGTCTTTATTGAGAAAGCAATAAACGTCATAAAGCTTCGGTTAGAACAAAAAGGCATTAGAGTAAAAACGGGAGGAGTACTTATAACAACGCTTCGCTTTGCCGATGATATAGTCGTTCTTGCAACAATCTGATATAATAAGAAAGAGAAACATATGCTAGAAGCTCTGGAAATGTGGTGTCGGAGAAAGATGCAAAGAATAAGCTGGACTGATAGAAGATCAAATGAAGACATCTTGAGGGCAATAGCTGATGAAAAACGAACATTGATAGATATTATAAAGAGAAGGAGATTGGTAGATGATAGGACACACGTTAAGACATGATGATCAGGGGCGTGCCGAGCATTTTACTTTGGGGGTGGTTTTAATTTTTAAATTCAAATAAGTATTTAACTTATAATAATATCAATAGATAGTAAAATAATATAGTAACTCGTTAACTATGTTAATGATTTTACTGTGAAATATTACAAACATACATTTAAAAAACAAATAACATTAATACTCTGTATATTTGTATACATTTTACAAAACAATTACCTACTGTTATCAGAGTAATAGAAAATAATTAGTAAAATTAAGTCTATAC
This sequence comes from Stegophylla sp. TES_Ste_2020, assembly GCA_025469315.1. Classification (NCBI taxonomy): domain Eukaryota; kingdom Metazoa; phylum Arthropoda; class Insecta; order Hemiptera; family Aphididae; genus Stegophylla; species Stegophylla sp. TES_Ste_2020. Next base: position 11,389 of record JAIPRM010011078.1, read on the forward strand.
ATTTCGATAATGATGTAATTTTGAAACTAAATATATTTGTCATGCAGGATGTGTGTTTTTGTTTTTATTCAAAAATTGTTCCATCTCTTTATCAATTAACATTTTTAAAAAATAATTTTTTTATATTCAATATGTACAGTCACATCCAAGAACTTGCAGCACATTTTTCGTTAATTTATTTCAATCATTTTTAACCCGATTCGTACAGAGCATTCATCACCCATAATATTTTTATTTTCTAAATAGAATGACGTCAAGAAAAAATTGCCAGTCAATTGGGGGGTAGTTTGAACCCCCATAACCACCCCCTTGATTTTTTCCTATTTATACAGTTGAACCACCTAATATTCGGGTGACATATTACAATAATTAATAGTTTTCTCGACTTTTCCAAGGTTATAACACATTACTATGTTAGAAATAATATTGCAATCATCAAATTATACATCTGTATTTTGTGGTAGACTAAAAAATAACGTTTGTTATGCGTATAAAATGAGTTAAAAAAAAAAAAAAACTAAAAACAAAAAAACTTTGGATTTATATTTGTATAGAATGTATTATTGTACGTTTTTAAAACACATATTATATTATGAATAAGTAACCCACTTTTCATGCGCCGTTAAAAGAAATGTGTGTCACAGTTTTAAAATTATAATTACACTGTTTGAAAATCAAAAACAATTGCGTGCAAAATAATAACACGCCGGTAGTCGGGTGAAAAATTTTAGAAAATATTTTTAAAGCTGAACATAATATTTTACAGCATCATAAGCCATCATCGGTCTCATCCCCCGACCATCGCATCCCTCCCACCGGTCGAGCAACCACCCCCGAGCCAGGGTAACATGGCGTCGTTATAGAGCTATCACTGTCGGGGGGCGGAGTGGGTGGTCTGGGAAATAGGAAACTTCCAGATGGCCTGAACAATAATATTGTAATCTGAATCAAAGAAATTTTAAAAACCGTTTTTGCATAAATCATTGTAATCTTTAGACGTTACAATCTAAAAGAAAATAATATGTACTTCGTTAATATTTTAATAACGATAATTTTGTTCAATAACGGTTTAAAAAAATTGAAAAAATATTTTTAGATAAGAAAAAAATATTCAAATGTTCGACATTTTCTGTCACCAAAATATTCATCAAATTATTTTCTATCTATAATTAAATTTTGTTTGAATAACACTAACGTCTATTCTCCACTCGTAATCTAAAAGGAATAAAGCTAAAGAGGTCCTCCTCTAGGCTATGAAATCATAGGGGAGGGGGATGGCCCGCATGAATTACGAAGTAATCAATTATCAAAAATAAAGAAGCATAGAATTTTAGTAACATCATGAATTTTTCTAATGAAAATTTAAATTCTTTATTATGAGCTTAAAATATTCTTATACACTTATCTTATTACCTCCCTAGAATTTGTACAAAAATTTACAACAATCCTATAAAAACGTATAAATTTAACAAGCAAAAAAAGGGTAATCTTTTTAGACCACTTGCCCACCCCTCCCCGTGCCTGAAATTGAGTTATATATATAATCTTTATACGTTACGTTATACCAAAATATAAGTTTTACATTAAAATGTTTTAGTTCTCTCGAAATATTAAAAAAGCCGGACATACTTCGCACGACGGGTGGTATTCTCTTGACGGGCGTATTAAATTTTAAAGAAACGATAAATCATTTCTGCAGTAAAACGATTCTGAACAAAGGAAATTAATAATATAAGAAAAAAAAAAAATTTCGAAAAATGTCCAAAAATTTTTTTCACATTTTCAAAATTTTCTTGCGCCAAAATCTTTTTTATAGGATTTTC